>WNWU01017868.1:0-10381 GCA_012654045.1 Ptyas mucosa | reverse complement strand
GGTCAGGCCTGATCCAGCTAGTGTTTACTGCTGGAAGAAGACTGCAGAGCCCAGCACGATGCTGTAGAAGGGAGGAGAAGCAGATAAGGACTCCAGATGCCGGCTGCTGAGATACTCCCACAGATGCTTGTGTTTTTGCTGTTTTAAGCACACAAGCCAACAGTTAGGTTGTGCTGGAAAGTCTTCTCCACACAGACCCTCAAGCCATGTTGGTGCTTGAACTGCTTTTATTCTTAGGTTACTTTTTTATTGTGAAGTCTTTGCTGCTGCCCTTTGTTTGCCTTGATGATGTGTCGACGCCAAAGACGTCCACCTTTGTATTAACCTTTGTTTCTTGTGAACTGTTTTTGGTATTGTGGAGAGGAATCTAGGGAGATAGCCTGGCTTCACATACCCAGATAAGACTTTGCTTTTAATGTGGTTTTTAAAGGCACAGTGTCTTTTTAAGTATTTTAAATTAAATTATATATTTATTCAAGTCTCCTTTGTCGGCTTTATTTCAATCCCAGTGCATTTGCCCATGAGCTGGTTCGCGATCCGGGGTACCCCTCAACCCCACACCCCACAAAAGAGAAGTATAATTTTTCTTGGAGTTCTTGGCCATTATGATTAAAATTTATTTCAGCAAGTGAAAAGGAGTTTTTTAGTGTATCAATCTCTTCTTTTTGTTTGATGTCTTCTTGTACAAGTTTTTCATTTTCAGCTATTCCTTGAGGTTATTTACCAGAAGCATTATTTCTTCAGAGATAGTAATTACTGTAGGTAAATCTTTTAGTCTTGCTATTTCTAATGCAAGTTTATTCTGATTTTGATTTTATTATTGTTATTATTATTATTATTATTATTATTATTATTATTATTATTAAGTTGTCATTTTTGAATTGCATAGCTTCTAATCTTTCTTGTTCATTTCATTTTACAATCATCTAATTGCTGTTTAGCTTGCATAGTCATATTATCTTTAAGATTTTCAATATTTATTTTGTGTCCTATTTGTAAATCATCTTTCACTTTTGATAATTCTTCTTCATGACTGAATAAAAGTTGATTCCTCAATCTCTCTAGTTCTGCTTTTACAGATCTAAATCATCCTTGCAGGTCTAAAGACATGAGAATGAGGTCCCCTCTCCCCTTTGTGTGTGAGGATAGGCATTGCAGAAGTAGAAAAAGGGAGAGGGTAGATAGTTTGTGGTCAAGTTTGTAAGAACAGCAACTACACATCAGTATTGCAGTTAGTGAACTTAAAACTTTTACTTATAAACTTTTACTTATAAACTCTTACTTATAAACTTTTACTTATACACTTTTACTTATAAACTCGAGTTTATCTCAAAAGTACGGAGAAGGAAGAAAAGTTAAATTCTGTTCTTCACCCTGTCTGGTTGGCCAGACCAAACTGGGTGAGTTTTTTTTCCCCCTCTCAATACCCCCAATTCTTTTCTAACAATTTAAATTCATATCTCTAGAGATCAGGCAGTTGCAGTTACCTTGAAGGTACACAAAGACTTTAGACATACACACTAGTCATTCTCGCCTTAAATTTTTGTTGCATTAGGGAATGCACAGATCTTAACACTTAATATTTTACAGAATTCATATCAAATTAATCAATTCAATTATCTGAGTCTTCCCATTTAGACAGGCTTTTCTTTTTATTACCTGCTAAACCCCGGGTGGGAAGAACAATAACAATTTTCTTCTCTATTCTTAGTTCTTTCAGAGTTCTCTGGTTCTTTTAAGAATGGTAATTTATCAGAATCTTTATAACACTGCAGTAGTTCTTTTCTCCTACCACACTTAACAACATAAATCTTTTTTGGTCAGCCCCAATGTCTGAATCATCTTACTGTATGGTGGGGCTTCTCAACTTCTAATTATTTTTCCTTTAAGGACTAGTCAGGTCTATTTGCAGTTTGGGATTCTTTCTAATTGTTTTTGTGAACTTCTCACTTTTTACTCTGCCCTGGGATGTTCTGTCTAGCTCTTTCTAGCTTGGATCTCCCAGCAGGTGCTGGCTTATTTTAAAGTTCCAAAATGTATAGAGACTTTTGTTTTGCACTTAGCCAGGGCTCTCATGAACAAGTTTGAACTTCACTTTTCTTTTAAGGACCTTTATTTAGCCAAATTGGTTTTCCTGTGTCATCCTTCAGCAAAGCCCATTTCCTACATCTGTTTTCCTCTCTCTTCTTCAGGCTGGCCAGGACAGGCATCTGCCTCTTGTCCCTTGCCTCAAACAAGTTTCCTGAAGAGGGGTATCTACCACCCTCGGGCTGCAACTCCCCATGTTTCCCGTTTTTATGTGGGGTTTTACACTTTGGTTCAGCCGGGCTACACAACATCAGTTCTGCCACTGATTTTCAGACCCCTCTTATAAACAAAATCTGGGAGGACCTGCTGCCCCCATCACAGACTAAGGACACCTTCTACACTTTACAATTTCCTAAAAATCCTGAGGTTTGCTTTTGGGATTTTCACAGGAAAAAAAAGGAACAACAAATTTTCACTTGCATGGGGACATGGTGAGTGGAGGCTATTGATGTAAGCTATGCACTGAAGTGCTTCTGCTTTAGAGTATCTGGGGCTCAATCCCCTTGGCATTTGCAATGCTGTACAAGCTGGCATTTCAGGGTGGTCTTTTCTTTATAGGTTGCAGTCCTATGAAGGGTGATTCTTTCTGACATTAGGGATTTCCTCTCACTCGAGCCACACAGACTTCCATGACTTCTACTTGGCATTTGTGAAGTCAGTCAAGGTTCTGTTTCACTACTATTTGCCACCCATTTTCTAAACACTGCCATTGACCCAAGACGCCGGACACTCACGGTCATCAATGGGAACTGCAATGACTTAACCACCCACACAATTCTAGAGTCTCATTAGGATATGCAAATTCCATTAGGAAAAGACATTTTCCCAGACCCAGGGAGATGATCAGGCTCCCTCTTCCACTCTCAAGGAGTGGGCTTACAATTCCCACAATACTTGCCTGCAGGCGTCTTCTTTCCTTTTCTTTCTCAGCCGGCATTTATCTATTAGCTTGTTTTGATCTCGTTTTGGTTCTTGGGTCGGTTGGAGCCATCGAGTACCCAGAGGAGCCATCTGCCTCCTTCCAGAGAAAAAACTCTCAGTGGCGCCTGAAATTTGGCAAGACGGTCTCACCTGGCACTGACTGGTCTGTTCCATCCACAGCGAAATCTCGCTTCAGGCCCGGCGGAGTCGCCATAAATGTTGCAGAAAAATAATGAATCAATTGAGTTTCGAGATCAGAAAAAGCTTTATTTTGGCCAAAAGGTTCAGACATGCATTTTATTTACATCCTGAACAAAAGTCCTTCTTCAAGACACGTATCTATATAGTACAAAAAACAGGAAGTATCTTAGATCTGCCTCTTTAGCTAACTCCCCCCTCCCTATTGCCTGTGGTTTGACATTTTGAACTTTGCAACGGTAGAATGGTGAGCTAACCTGTGGTTTGGCTTCTTGAACTCTCCAACTGTAGGAAGTGTGTTAATTCTGCGGTTTAACTTTTTGAACCCAGCATTTGTCTCTCATATTTACTAGTTAAAGGATCCTTAGAGATCATTTAGTCTGACCCCGTATTATTTCACTTTTATATCCAATTTCATTTTACTTTCTGCCTTATCCCCCTTTTAAGACTCTATTTTACTTGTTTACAATTGAGTCTTACCTATTACAGAGCTTAATTCAACAATGTAAGCAAATAACATTTGACATAAAATCAATTCAGGATAAGATACATATGTAGTAATGCAAAGGAAAGACAAGTAATACATATGAGTTTCAAATCTTATTCTCTGAAGCACTTTCTCTAAGTATCCAGTTGAGAGTTGTACATATGTTCCAGAAACTTCATTTTCATCAAAGAGATCAGGGTCAATGTTATGGTCAATAAGGCTTTCCATCAAAATCAACTCTTTTTCAATTCTTATCTCTTTTACTGCTCTCATAGCTAGTTGTCTGAACAAGGAATAAGGCCAGGCCTGTCACAACAGGAATAACATCTGTCTAATCCAGCCAGGCCCAGACAGCTAAGAGAACACATTTCTGTTGTTTGTAACTTCTGACCCATTTTGCAAATCTTTGGCAATTTCTCTGACCACTCCTGACTTATTCATGTAAAAACAACAGTCTTCTCCCAAGAATACACACAAACCACCTTCTTGGCCTTGACCAAGGTCCCTGCAATTTGGTTCAGGCTTTCTTGGAACTCCTCTGACAATTGCTTGAACTGTGTTATGGAGTGTGCCATTCCACCTACACCTGTTCCAACAGCAGTCCCTATCCCCAGGATTGCTAATAGTGGGACCAAGAGTGGCACCCTTTTTTGGAGGGTAGAGCTGAGGATTTTGTACAGTATCTGCATGACAAAATCACTCAGATTCGGGAAAACCTGGACTCCGACTGGGTGGTCTCAGGGGGAATGACTGGGGCAGGTCTTGTGAATATTATCTGGGACGAGTTTGATCCTGTGGCTCCTGATGATGTGGACAGGATTCTGGGTGGACTGAACGCGACCACATGTTTGTTGGACCCATGTCCCTCCTGGTTAGTGCTGGCTTCTCAGGAGGTGACGCGAGGCTGGCTCCAGGGGATTATAAATGCTTCATTGAGTGAGGGTGTCTTCCCCGCCACCTTGAAAGAGGCGGTGGTGAGGCCTCTCCTCAAGAAGCCTTCCCTGGACCCGGCAGTGTTATCTAATTATCGTCCAGTCTCCAACCTTCGCTTTGTGGTGAAGGTTGTCGAGAGTGTGGTTGCGCGGCAGCTCCCCCAGTACCTGGATGAAACAGTATATCTGGATCTGTTCCAGTCGGGTTTCAGGCCTGGGTACAGCACGGAAACGGCATTGGTCGCGTTGGTTGATGATCTCTGGAGGGCTTGGGACAGAGGTTGCTCCTCTGTCCTGGTCCTATTAGATCTCTTAGCGGCTTTTGAGGTCGACCCCGAGGCGCCTCATTTGTGGGGTACCACAGGGGTCGGTCCTCTCACCCCTTCTGTTCAACATTTATGTAAAGCCGCTGGGTGAGATCATCCGTGGTTTCGGGGTGAAGTATCATCAGTATGCTGATGATACTCAGTTGTACATCTCCACCCCGGACCATCCCAACGATGCCCTTGAAGTGATGTCCCGGTGCCTGGAGGCCATACGGATCTGGATGGGGAGTAACAGGCTCAGACTCAACCCATCCAAGACCAAGTGGCTGTGGTTTCCGACGTCCCGATATAGTCAGTTGGTGCCATCACTGACTATTGGGGGCGAATGATTGGCCCTCACAGAGAGGGCTCGCAACTTGGGCGTCCTCCTGGACTCATAGCTGTCTTTAGAAGAGCACCTGACAGCCGTGACCAGGGGGATTTTTTATCAGGTTTGCCTGATCCGCCAGTTGCGTCCCTTTCTAGATCGGGACTCTTTACACACGGTCACTCACGCCCTCATCACTTCCCGCCTGGATTACTGTAATGCTCTCTACATGGGGCTCCCCTTGAGGAGCACCCGGAGGCTCCAGCTGGCGCAGAGTGCAGCCGCGTGGGTGGTTACGGGAGCGACATGGCGTTCCCGTGTGACACCTCTCCTGCGCGAGCTGCACTGGCTCCCGGTGGTCTTCCGGGTGCGCTTCAAGGTTTTGGTTAGTACCTTTAGAGCGTTCCATGGCTTAGGACCTGGCTATTTACGAGACTGCCTATTGCCACCAGTGGCCTCCCACCAGCTGGTACGCTCTCATAGAGAGGGCCTCCTCCGGGTGCCGTCGACCAAACAATGGTCCACGGGGAGAGCCTTCTCTGTGGGGGCACCTACGATCTGGAATGAGCTCCTCCCGGAGATTCGGAGGATCCCGGACCTATGCACCTTCCGCCGCGCTCTTAAGACCCTTTTATTTTGCCAGGCAGGCCTGGCCTGATTCTCCTTTTTTAAAAATGTTATAAATTTTAATTCGTTTTAAATTATTGGGGTTTTAATATTTTTACGGCCAAATTTATTTAATTGGGTTTTAATTGGGTTTTAAATGTTATACTTGTATGTTTTATTTATGGCTGTTCACCGCCCTGAGTCCTTCGGGAGGAGGGCGGTATACAAATTAAATAAACTGAAACTGAACTGAAACATTTTTGAGCTTGCCCCTTGAGGGGAACAGGGATAGTGTGCTCTTCACTGACAACACCTATTTTGGGGAAAATGTACATGTTCCAGTCCAGTTTGTAGGTAAACACAATTGGACATTTTTCTCACATAAGAAGCACCTATTTTTCCTTACACACACACACCTATGTTCATGGAAAAGGCATGGGCTCATTGGTTTTTTTTTTCCCATTAGTCTAGACCCCTAAAATCCCTGCCACTAGCATGCCACCAGTGGCTGCAATGGGACTTCTAGTGTAGGGTCCTTTTGCTTATCTCTGAAAATAGTGCCTTCAAAAAAAATAACATTAGCTAATAAAAATAACATTTCCAAGGGGAAGTAAGACACATAAGCCTGTGTTGGATCTAATGGAGACATGTGGTGGTATTGAGAAAGTGACCTTCTGTTGAAATACTGTAAATAATGGGCATAAGAAGATATGCCACTAGTTAGGTTTACATCCATAAGTATCATTCTAGGGTCAAGTGTATTTCTGATGGACATTGATCTCCCATCAGGGATCCTACAGGGATATCAGGTTCCTGATGTCACTTTACACACAAGGAGGGTGACCCTAGGATTTCCACGCTAACAGCTATAAGATCAACAATGGGGAACGGTTCATCCCCAGCCTTTTGAATGCATTATAAAAGTCTCCTTGCAATTTGGCTACTGCTACTTTGGTTCTCCATCTAATATCTTTCTCAAGGACTATTGTGGCCCTGGTCCTGACCCAAAGATCTGGCTCAACTGGAACAGCATTGTAAGATGAAGGTCCAGCAGACAAACATAACCAGCATTTTTGGCTTAGGGTAGGGTCAGACTGATTAACTAGGCTTTAACTCAA
Organism: Ptyas mucosa; assembly: GCA_012654045.1. Classification (NCBI taxonomy): domain Eukaryota; kingdom Metazoa; phylum Chordata; class Lepidosauria; order Squamata; family Colubridae; genus Ptyas; species Ptyas mucosa. The sequence continues at coordinate 3,398 of WNWU01017868.1, read as the reverse complement.
TTCCAGTATTCTTAACATGTAGTTCCCTTTTCTCAATTGTTACAGGGGCCCATTCTCCCTTTGTTCTACCCCACTCTGTTCTGGGATTGTCAGACGCTTGTCTTTAGGTTTTGGGGTTGGCTTAGGTTCAGGGTACCGACCCCACCTATTTATGATACGTCGTTGGTGGGAGTGGACCTGTTCCAAAGAGTTCACACCTTGTGACCCGTTCTTGCCTTGTCTTTTGGGATTCTCAACTTCCCCAGATCCTTTCTCAAGGGCAAGGGTGTCACTTGGGCATTCTCACAACATTGGGAACTACTAGTCAGTGTGTTATTACTCATTAGGCCCTTTGCCAATAATAGCTAAAACCACAGAAAACTCATAATTGTCCTCTACACAGAACCTATCCAATCACAATTCCCTTAATCTACAAAATCACCACATCAGGAAGAAGGTTAGGGTTATATGTGACTTCCGAAAAGGCAATATTAGTTTTAGGTATCCCACAGAACCACCTCTTATTTGTTAATACAATATCCACATTCCTAGAGCTAGAGCAGCCCCACAGAGAGCTCACTCCCTGGCTTCTTCAACATAATATCTACAGGAGTTTCGTACTGCTCTCTGTCACAGTCAATGATTTTAGGTTCAGCACCTGTCTTTTCTGGGGAAGAGGTGATTCCAGCATACTATATACAGCAAATCACAACTAATCACAATAACAGCAAGCACACTTATTAAAATAAGGGATAGTGTACCTATGGCTATATATGTTTGACTTCCCGTTCCAATCTTCAGCCGTACGTGGAGGGTCAGCTTCCGGTGTGACACCAGTAAGGCCTCTTCTGCCCCGTATGTTGCCTGACCGTTGCCGGTAGGACAGTTATAGGGGTCGCTTCTTCAAGCGTACTACTAGGGGTTGGGCCTGGGCCTGGTCTGCCTCCCAATATTCCTAAACTGCGGACTTAACTCGAGTCCAGTGAATCCAAGACTTGGATTCCAACATTTTTACTGCAAGTGGGAACACATGACTACAGTATACGGGCCCTTCCACCTAGGCATTAAACTTTTTTTCTTTCCAGTGTTTTACCAATACAATCCTCCAAATTACAATTTAATCATTTCTACCTTCATCATAATATATTCATATTTCTAGAAAAGATTAAAATAAGAAAAACTTATCATTGTCTAGATTTCAAAATATAAAGACTCCAATTATTATTCATTTCATTTTTACAATCATGTTTTCCCATTTATTTCTTACTACTATTTGAATATTATAACTAGAGGTGGTCAAAAATGGTGGGCTAAAGGACAGACAATATTGTTGGATTTCTTGTATTTGCTTATTTAATTCTCCCACCATCTGATTCACCCTCTCAGTTCCTATCTGGCTTAGGTCTCCTATATGATTTTCAAATATTTCAAAAGGAGATAATCTAATTCCTTTACGTGGAGAACATCACACAGATCAAAGTACTAGTGGTAATGCATTTACTCACTTAAGGTGATTTTCAAGGCACACCTTTGTCTGCTTTTCTCTTAAAGTCCTGGTAAGGCTGGTCAGTCAGGCTTGGGAAGGTCTGCTCCACTCTGGTTGCTGTGTTGACCTGCATACGTTGTACCCGATGCTTGCAAAAGGGTAGCTGGTTAAAGCATTTGTTTGTTTCAGGATCACTCGTGGTTTCTGAGTGAGGAGAGCCTGATGCTTGTAATTTCTGGGGTTTGTCAGCCATAAATGGCCCTTTGTCTCTAAACTCCTTGAATCGCATGGCTGGTGTAAATGGTAGTTGGCTGCCTAAGGGTTAATTTCCTAATAGTTGGACAGACAGCTTCCTTCCATCACTCTCTGCCTTTGACTTATGGTAATGGGGTGGGGTTAGCTTTTCTGCCTGAGAGGAACAGGCACTGCTAAGGCTTCAGCATGTCCTGGTGGGTTATCTTCGGTACTTCAAACTCCTGCCAGGTAGTGGGGATTTGACCTTCTTGAGCCATATTTCTCGCCATTACGACCAGGAGGGAAACTGGACACGCAGGCATATCTATATTTCTTCCATCTAAGGAACATTTCAGGGTTTTCAGCATGGGGCGATGATTTATGAAGTCATTAACCCCTTGGATATTTTAGAAAAGGGAGCTAGCAGCTTTGTTTAGATGCCCCTGTTTCTACTAAGAAGTTTACATTATTCCCCCTATTTTCATTTGGACCATGGATTCGGGGGGGGGCTCGACTGAACCCTGGTTCTCTTCAGTCTTCAGGCCTCTCATCTACTGCAGCCAGGCCTATGGCTTCCTTTCTTTACAGAATGCTTTTGCAGCTTTTCTTCAAATGCAGATTGAGCTCACTAGGCTGAGAAGCAACTTGTCTAAAACAGCATACGCACAAACCTTGCAAGGATGATTCAACATGCTGCCCTGAGCCCCTTTATTGTAGGGCAATTTTCTTAGCCAACACAAGAACTGTCTTCCCTCTTTCTGTCCTTCTACTGCTGAATACTTTCACTCAATTAAATCCAAATGGAATTTAGGATGCAAAGAGAAGGAAAGCAAGTTTTGTCTCTATTGTGGCTAAGCAAAGGTCTCAATTAGATGCAAACAAAGTCTTTTTATAAGTTGTGCGCAGAGAAGAGATGCATTTTCACTCAAACAGAATGTCCAGCAATGCTCCAAGAGAAAGAAAGGGAGGGTTCCTTCTTGGAAACTGTTGGTCTATTATAGCCTGGAGGTTTCCCCCATCTTTGGGTTTTAAATTTTACCAATGGCACTACTTAATCTCTCTCTCTCTTCACCATTAAGGAGAGTGGTCATCAATTGTTCCAAGTTCTGCCAGGTAGTATTGTGGGTCTTTATAATGACTTGTTGGAAGGAAAAAGAAGCCTTTCCCTTTAAGGATTGTTGGAAGGCAGAGCTTCCTCTTTTTTCTTGCTTGAGAGCAAAATTAGTTTATTGTTTATAGGAAGGCAGGCAAGGAACAAATACAACAATTGTACTTTGTTGAATCTTTTTCCATCAAAGCCTGGAGTTTAGTTTTATTCTTACCTTTGTTTTCTTCTAATCCAATTTTTACTTTTAAAAGATGTCACGAGTATTTTCAGGGTTGCTGCGGCTACATGATTAGCCACAAAAGAGGTATGGCCTCAATCAACCCATCTGCTGTAAGCAATTACCTGCAAGCCTTCCCCGCCCTAGATAATTGCAGGTTTGCTCACAATATAAGCAAGGACCTTTCGGCTTGCTACTTGGGCCTTGACAACCGGTCAGGCCTGATCCAGCTAGTGTTTACTGCTGGAAGAAGACTGCAGAGCCCAGCACGATGCTGTAGAAGGGAGGAGAAGCAGATAAGGACTCCAGATGCCGGCTGCTGAGATACTCCCACAGATGCTTGTGTTTTTGCTGTTTTAAGCACACAAGCCAAC
>WNWU01017865.1:0-18553 GCA_012654045.1 Ptyas mucosa | reverse complement strand
TGATTCACTTAAAACTGTGGCAAGAAAGGTCATAAAATGGGGTAAAACTCACCTAACAAATGTCTCATTTAACAACATAAATTTTGGGTTCAATTATGGTCGTAAGTCAAGGACTACCTGTATGGCAAAGACCAAAGAACCAGAGAGTAGACCAGCTCCTTGGAACCTCTCTGGAGAAAGAGAGTATGGAAAATCAACCACATGTGCTCCAGGCAGCTACTCTTTATAAGGAGACTGCAAATAGCAATTTTCTGTGGGTTTGACCACTGGGGAATGACAGGATTAGTCATTCTGCTTGCAATTGTAGCAGAAATTTTTAAAGAACACTAAATTTACGAACTTCCTTTCTAATCACTTTCAGAAATTTCTCATTAAGTATTTTAAAGCTATTAGAGACCTTCAGAACCCCACATTAGAAAACTGAGTCAGTCTTCAATCCTGTACAAATGAAAAATTTAGTCACAAGCTTAAGAATTTAAAGAATCTGAAATAAATAGCAAAAAGCTAAATAAGATTTTAATCTTAGAAAATTATTCATAGACTAAGAGTCCAGGTAAAATTGGAATACTGAATCTTTTACAGTAAGATTTTGGAATTAATTATAAAGTACAAATAGTTTTTCATGGAAAATAGATCCTGTTTTGGATTTTACAAAACATAACATAGATAAGCAGTTTCATGATTTCAAGAATTGGACACTAAAAGGGAAATGCAAATGACAACCCAAGAGATATTTTTCCCTATTGGATTTGCAAAAGAGGTTAAAGCTTTGAAGAACTCTGCAATGAGACAAAGAAGAAATGAAACCAAATCCTACAATAATATTTGAACTAAAGATTAAGACTGTCAGAAATAAAAAGGAGGAATATAAAGTTGGTTTATTAATCAAGGTTAAAACAAGAGTTGTTATTCTGGCTAAACCCTTTATGGACTTTCTGCAGACATCAAGACTGAACGTGTTTTCATATTTTATGGATGTATTTACAGATAAGAGATGGAATGTGACATAACTTTAGTGGTGGTAATCAGCTACTAACTTAATGTAAACTTGTGATAAAGGTTGGAAATCATTTCTTTGTATGCTACTCTTCTTTTTATTCTGATTTTTCTCTTTTTTCTTTTTCCATGCACTTTTTATTTCTCTCTATTCCCTTTTCTTTCTTTAAGTTTAGTTTGTATTAGATTTTACTATTATAATCAAATGTATATATGGAACTCTTACATATGCATTTAGAAGTACACCAAATTAATTCACTGGCACTTCTATCATTTCTTCTGTAACAAAACCATTTTTTTAACAATATGTTTCAGATCTTCCAAAAGACCTTACATACAATATTTTATGTTTTAATTGTAAATGTTTAAGAAGCTGTATGATTTTTAAGCTCTCCATATGCTGGTGTAATGATTGGATTTTGATACATTTGTTACTCCTGCTAATTTCCTGATCATTATTGTATTGGCATAATGGCTTGCAAATACTGGCAACCTTCTGCAATATCAGAATCTTTTGCTGAAACTTTTTTTAAAAAAATTAAAAGAACAAAAGAAATAAACCAGTGCAGACACGGAGTTCTTGAAGCAGAAGACAGTATCTGACAGTATCTGACCAAAATTTTCAGGATGGATACTACTACATGAAGGAATGTCAAAATGACATAATACTATACAAACATTTAATTTACATCATCTGCAAACACAACATGAAAGCCTGATGGGACAATAAATGGATTGTGTTAAAACCCAGAAATACAGCCTCATGTTTCTCAAATGCAAGAGGATATAATTCACTAGCATTTCAATCTGCAATTACAGTACAGCAAGATTATAGTTAAAATAGGACTTGAGGTAGAAAGTCTTCTGCAAATCATGACATGGTTGCCAAAAGAAAATTACTGTGTTGAATGTGACAGTCAAAGAATGCTAAAATGCCTCCTCTATGCCACACAATATCTCAAATAATCTATGACACATATTCTAACAGGTTTATCATAAAGCTGAAAAGCTTTATACTTTATACAAGACCTGGAGACATACAAAGTACTGCTGTAGTGACTTAAACTCAAACTAGGCTAGGGATATGACATACCATTGAGGACCCTCTTGTTTTCGTTCTGGGTTTTTAAAGGAACCTCAATAAAGCAATGCCTAGAATATTCTGGAAGAGGAGAAAAGCCGTGATTTATATTTCAAAAGCAATAACTGTGTTGGGACTGCGATACATGAAAAAGGTATTTCATGTTAGGTATGAAATGGAGCGAGACTTGAAAAGAAAGACAATATTGGATTGGTTTCACAAATCACATATGAGTTTGCAGGATGGTTTGCATGTTGATCTTATTCATTTTTTTTAAAATTTATATTTATATGCCGCCCTTCTCCGGAGACTCAGGGCGGCTTACAATGCATTAAGCAATAGCCTTCATACTTTTGTATATTTATACAAAGTCAGCTTATTGCCCCCACAAACCGGGTCCTCATTTTACCCACCTTAGAAAGGATGGAAGGCTGAGTCAACCTTGAGCCTGGTGAGATTAGAACTCACAGTAATTGCAGGCAGCTGGATGTTAAATGCTGCCTTAATAGGAGGCATTAGCCTGCTGCACCACTCAGGCTCACTATAAAAAAAAATTATAGAAGTTAATCTCATGTTACTTTTTTGGAAGCCACGTTTCACCGATGCAAATGATGCAAACAGTGCATCATTCTCAAAAGTCAGGGACTTTATAGAAACAATGACAAAAGATGAACATTTTTCGTGAATGTTAAAAGTTAAGTGAGGTAAGTGGTATGGTAAAGGAAAAATCTCAACCTCCCCTAAGTAAGTCACAAAAGCAGAAAGTAAGCCACAATATCAAACAATGACATTTAAGCTTAAAAGTTATCATGTTAATGGAGCAGATTCAGGGGTTGGGGAGGAAAGTTGAGGGGGATGGTAAACATTGGAGGCTGACAAAAAGAAACTTAGAAACAATGCACCTGACAGACATATCAATTCTGTACAATTACATTCCCCCATCTTTCTATGTTGTCTAGCTTTGATAAAACCTATGGTCTCTAGACCAGTGGCCTCCAACTTTTTGGGCACCAGGAACCATTTCCATGGAGAGAGGTTTTCCTGTGGACCAGAGGGGGTGTGGTTTCATGTGCTGCCTGCAACCCCTGGATGGGCTTCATTTGTTTGCGTGGCCTGATTTCTGGCATTCCATGGACTGCTGCTGGTCCACGGACCAGGGATTGGGGACCCCTGATCTAGACAGAGAATAGAACTGGTTGCTGAAGCTAGAAAGTCTTAACCAGAAGGAAAGAAAGGAAACCAGAGACTACAGAAATAAGTACTTGCTTATATGTTCATTGAAAGCCTCATTGGGGCTGTTGGTGAGAAAGTAACTCCTACATCTGTGATGGTGAACCTATGGCATGAGTGCCACAGGTGGCATGCAGAGCCATATCGGTGGGCACGCAAGCTCAACTCCGGCGCACGCAAGCTAATTTTTGGGCCTTCTGGGTCCACCGGAAGTTGGCAAATGGCTGTTTCTAGCCTCCAGAGGGCCTCCGAGAGGGAGGCCATTTTCTCCCTCCCCAGACTCCTAGAAAGGCTCTGGAACCTGAGAAGAGCAAAAATGGGCCTACCAGGCCCACCGTGCCATCGCGTGCCAAAAGCAGTGGGAGCACGGGAGGGGCACATGTGGGGGGGGCAGGGCACATAGAATGATGGGTGGGCACATGAACGTGCAACCAGTGGTGGGATTCAAGTAATTTAACAACTGATTCTGTGCCCTAATGATATCTTCCAACAACCAGTTTGCCAAACTGTTCAGAAAGTTAACAACCGGTTTTCCCGAAGTGGTGCGAACTGGTTTAATCCCACCACTGCGCGCAACCACCCCCGCACTCCACCTGCTTTTGGCACCTGATGGCAAAAAGGTTAGCCACCATTGTCCTACATGCTACTGTTAGAAGAATTTACGTTCTTGGTCAGGCATTTTATTTCAAACATGACTTTGAGCTCTTAATTTGGATAGCTTAGGTTCTAAAGAATCTGTTTTTGTCCTCAAGTCCTGTTCATAAATTCTCAAAATTTTGGGGAGAATAAACTTCACTAGGTTCTCTCCAACTTTGGAAACACTGATGTTTGCTTTCTCTTATGTGTTCCCCATTTCTCTGTCTACAAGGGTCTTTGAAAAGCAAAAGTCTAAAGTATATCTCCCATTAAGATTTTGTTTCAGTTCCAAATGAACTGAATTCAGTTCCATTATTCAGTGAATAATGAAAAAAGACTTTTCAGCATAAAGCTTACACTTTAGATATGATCAAGTGTCTATTTGTCATCAAGTGTATATTTAGCATGAGGATCTAACCAATATAACTTTTTACTGTAAACGTAACAGATGTAGGTTCTTCTTATTCTCATGCTACATTCACATATGGAAGTTTGCCTCCCAGATTTTTTTGAATCAATTAACTTAATCAGATACTCATTCCATGTAACAGTGTTTTATGCATACTAAAGTTGATTACATCAGGTATTTTATAGACAAATTCCTGCCCTTCACTCAAAATAATAATAATAATAATAATAACTACAGCTTTCTCTTTCTCAAATATACAACCAATAGCTCCTTTTTCCAATATTCCAAGTCAGTTTAGTCTCCCATACAGCCTAAAAGGCTTACATTTTAAATGATGGAGTAAAATGTTAAGGCACAAACTGTTCTTAAAGAAGCTAAAGCAGTCCTAGTAAGTAAGCAGACTCTCTCTCTTTGGTAGACATGAACAATCTTTTAATAGGATCGTGTGTGCTATGACTTGCATCTGCTTAAGAGAAAGCACATGCACCCAGCCATGGCTGAGAGAAAGTAAATTGAGAGCAATTGAGTACAAGAAGTGTGCACATTACACCAAAGCAAATATTTGCTAAAACAGAAGAGATAAGACCTTTGCCAATGAGCCAATTAGGGGCATTCCACTGATGACTGTCAAGGAGGTTATTAAGGTTCCAAACCAGAAAGAGCAAAGAAAGGAAGTAGGCTAACAGTTGTGTAGATTTTCTCACAGAAACCTCTGTATACTGCTAAGAACTCTTCCAATGGATATAATTATATACCAGAAACCAGGTAATAGCCAATTATTGCCTCACTGCTGGTGCAACCGGTGACAATAAAAGAATGATTTAGTGGTTTTGATGAGTTGTCTTTAGGCAATGGTGCAAATATTTCTTTGGCTGGGTATATACCAAAAAGCTTAAATATATTTATTCTGATTATAATTGCTGCTCTTACTGTCAATGCACCTGGTTCTTTACAGAGCACACAAGAAAGTAAAGGAGATTTACCTCAGAAAGCATATCTAAGAAAGATTCTAGAATTTATCCATTGGGCACATTCATCCCTTTGGCAGCCTAGCTGTTTTGAGGCCCACATTTATTTATTTTTTACTCAATGCTCAACTGCCATGTTCTCTACAACAACTATATACTGTATTTACCTTGATGCTGTTTTCCTTTGTGAAAGAATCTTCCCTTTCTATTTTATTCACAGAGAATTTGAGAATTGGTTTCAAATGATTCTTTATGGTGCCTCCCTACTTATTTTAATGTTGGAGATAAGGAAAGGTACCACTCCTGTTGCTTTCTTTTTTAAAAAAATATATGGTCGGTGGTATATTATTTTACATTTTTTCTTCCACCAACCTGAAACTCTCTGGCCACCTCTACTACTACATTTGAAAAAGTCCAATGAGAAGACATTTTCTCCAATGGCTTCCCTTCAGTTTTAATTGCAGTTGCAGAGAGGTTTCAGAGCACTGAAGAAATGACTGCACAGAGAAGGATGGGGCATTCTCCAGCAACTGTTGTCTGTCTCTTAACTAACAATGTACAAGATAGTCCAGTACACATCACCGCTGAGAGTTTCACTGACATTTGCTTCTCCTCTGATACGTTTTCTTTTTCACACAGAAAATCAAGGAAAAGCTTTCTGCACAGTGGTAGCTGAAATCCCATCATGAGTTTGCACTAAGCCTGCAATCAAAACAAAGATATATCTGAAACAGTGGCATATCCTTCAATGTCTGCTTCCTTTCTCTTCTCTCCTTTGCTTCCTTGTGTGCTCTGTAAAGAACCAGGTGCATTGGCAGTAAGAGCAGAAATTATAATCAGAATAAATATATTTAAGTTTTCTGGTATATACCCAGCCAAAGAAATATTTGCACCATTGCAGAAAGAAAACTCATGAAAACCCTAAATCATTCCTGTATTGTCACCGGTTGCACCAGCAGTGAGGCAATAATTAGCTATTACCTGGTTTCTGGTATATAATTACATCCGGCTTGCAACACTCAGTCTGAATTGTAAATGGGCTGTCATTTCACCAGATGTTTTGCTAAGTCACAGAAAGTCAAACAAGATTCATAATTAGCACTCAGCATCCCAGGCCCCTAAAATCAGCTGCTCTTGCGGATACAAAAGTTCTTTTATGTTGCTTACTCCCACTGAAGTTTCAGCTGACTGCTATAAGCATGAAGTCTGTTGCTTTGTAAGTACTTGCAAAAGTTTTTGCTGACATTCACACTGATTGTTGGGTATTATATGACCAAACTATCTGATCAGGCAATCCTTTGTGCGTTGGGCATAATCTTTAATTGGGTCAATAATCTTGTTTCATAGCTTTTTTTTTTCATAACAGCAATTAATGTAGTTGCCATTTTAGTTCCAGAACTGTTTTTCCAACAATGTGTGTGATTAGTGGGTGGGTGGGTAGGTAGGGGTCTGTAAAGGGTGGATTTCCAAGCAACTCCCAGCCAGAGTTAGTGTTGGGGATGATAACTACAGCTTACCATGGCTTTGTGAAATAATATTTACTCATTCAAATAATTTCACATTAAAACGTTAAAATATAAAATAAAATAAAACATTAAAACAATTTCACTAACTTTGCAAGCATTGCAATAAGCATTCTACACACACAAAAATGCATTTTCTGCTTAATCCATCCTACCAGGGTTCATAAATACTAAATAATTGACTTAAATTTAAAGGATTTGCCTGATAAATATGCTAAAGAAATCTTTCCTTTGTCTAACATTTGAGTTACCACTATGGCTATTTCTCCACATAAGCCACAAATAACAAATTCAATGAAGTACTTGTAAACAAGCATTCCCATTAAAGAAGCTTCTAGACAGTTAATTGCTATGCCAGACACCTTCAGTGACAATTAGATAGGCTTTCGTGAAAAATATAAACACGTTGACACCCAATCAGACAGGGAGGGCATATTTCAGATCCTGTTGGTTAAATAATTTCAACTGGTTAGTTCCAGGAAGACAACCTTCTCTGGTGTTTGGAACATCTTACCCGCAGAGGTGAAGTTGGCCCCCATTATTCTAGTTTTCCAAAAGAGTGTTAAGACCAGGCTCTGCCAATTGGCTTGGAGGTTGAAGAGTGATATGTGATCCTGGGGGTGGTTGGTGATATGAGGACACTTCTTCCACCTTTTAAATCTGTAATCATTTAACTTTTTAAAGCTCTGTTTTATCTTTATTTTTAATCTACACTTTTTTTAAAATTTGGTTTATATGCTGCCCTTCTCCGGAGACTCAGAGCGGCTTACAATGCGTTAAGCAATAGTCTTCATACTTTTGTATATATTTATACAAAGTCAGCTTATTGCCCCCACAATCTGGGTCCTCATTTTACCTACCTTAGAAAGGATGGAAGGCTGAGTCAACCTTGAGCCTGGTGAGATTTGAACTTGCAGTAATTGCAGGCAGCTGATGTTAATAACAGTGCTTTAGTCTGCTGTGCCACCAGGGCGCTTCCTTTTATACCACTTTTTACATTTTTACTGTAAACCTCTCAAAGTCACTTAGCTGAGATATGCAGTGTATAAACGAGTAAGTAAAAGACTCTTAGGGCTAAAGGATAAGAGGTACAGTGAAAGCATGCTTACATATATTTAGGAAATTTCCCTCCTCCCCAAGAGCCACTATGTTAGTACTTATCATTTTATACCCCTTTCTAAAGGTATAATCTCTCATTTATTTATTTATTTCTCACCTGTATTATTTTTACAAATAACTCCAAACATATACAACATTACTTCTTCCTCCTTTTTTCCCAACAACAACCACCCTGTGAGATGAGTTGTGCTGAGAGAGAGTAACTGGCCCAAAATCACCCAGCTGGCTTTCATTCCTAAAGTGGGACTAGAACTCACAGTCTCCTACTTTTTAACCTGATGCCTTAACCACTAGACCATGATTTGCTTGTTTCTACAAACACTGTTAATTGTCCTTCGATTTAAAAAGTCCTGTTGAAGTCAATGGGAATTAAGTTCAGTTAATTAAAGCTGTGGCAAACCATTTCTGAAAAACCTTGCCAAGAAAACTGCCAGGACTTGTCCAGGAAATCTCCAAGAATGGGGCATGACTGAAAGGAAGAAAAAAACATAGCAATAGCACTTAGATTTTTATACAATCTGGGTCCTCATTTTGCCGACCTCAGAAGGATGGAAGGCTGAGTCAACCTTGAGCCTGGTGAGATTCAAACTGCCAAATTGCTGTCAGCCGGCAGTCAGCAGAAGTAGCCTGCACTACTGCATTCTAACCACTGCATCACCACGACTCTGATGAAGGCTACAGTCTTACAGTCAATTTGCAAAAGTGTACATTAGCCCTACACTTGATCTGGATTTATGCATCATCCTAAGTCATTACTTGTTTAAACATAAATTTGTTGGATAATCCACAACTGTCTAGGGTGACACCTCATATGGTTGACAGAAATAGAATTGGCAAGCAGTGGTGTTATAAAGCAGTTTTTTTTTCAAACATGGCAACTTTAAAATGTGGGCTGGAGAATTATAGCAGTTCCATGGACCAGCAAGTCCATGCATCTTAAAGTTGTCACATTTGAAAAATACTGTTGCAAACCAAAGAGACAAATTAAAAATAAATACATTTCTCAGTCCAAGTGATAGCCATCAAGACTTCTTAAAAGAACTTAAAGTATGAATTTGTTGATATTATATGCAATTTCTATTTAAGGCTGATATGCTCTCAATAACTGAAAATGTGAACCTAGGTTTTAAAAATATATCAAGGGGTGACAAAAGAAACTATAGACCAAGTAAGCTGAACATCTAGTCCTGTGAAAATGATTGAAGGAATTATTAAAAGGGAAAGAAGCAAATACATTTTTAAAAAAACCAGCCTTGCACAAAAGGTACTAAGATTTCTCTATTTTGGGGGTGTGTGGGGGGGGGTCAATATGGGGAGGAAATCCAATAGATATTGTACACTATGATGTACACTATGATGCATTTGGCAAAGTCCTCCTGTGCAAACAATTGCAATGAGATAAGGGAACAGGTGCTTTATGGACTGGCAATTGGTTGAAAGACTGGAAACAGAAAGAAGGAATAAATATGCCATTCTCAGTTTGCAAGACATTCAGAGTGAGAGCTCACAGGGACTAGAGTTGGAACTGACTTTGTTTTAATTTGTATATAAGTTAAATACACCTTTTTTTAAAAAAAATACAAGAACATTATTGTGTCAACTAATCAGTTTGAAGGTGGTTTAATTAATTAATGTAATTGCTAAATCAAAGTTAGCCCAAATCAAGAGGACAAGAAATCATCTTAATTTTATATGATGGCACATACTTTCCTCACAATCCTTAAAATACTTTGGAATCAGTGAAAGAAAGTACAATACAAAAAAGGCGTCATTTTAATTAGTATTTTAATTTACATTATGTACATACTGGATTCCCTAACTATAAAATGTTTTATAATGCTTAACATTTCAAAGGAATTTGATATATGGGGATTGGGGATTATTAATTCAGAATAACTTCCAGTACTACTTTCTTCATTCACAGGAACTGTCTAGCAAATTAACCCAAATATGAAATAAGGAAAACTTAAGATGGTTGCCTGTTCCCTTCTTCCATTTTCTGCTATTAGGCCTTTTCTGTAAACTCTGACACCAGGTATTCTTTTTCTTCTTAAATGATACCTCAGATCAATATTCCTGTTCTTTTGTCCTCAAAGCAAAACATTTCAGACTTTAGACCATGAGAAACTAAATGTTTATAAGAGTGCATTACTGTTTCCGACAGGAAAATCAGTTGAGCACTTTTTTTCAAAACAAAACCATTTTTCCCCAAAAAGTTCCCATCTGGTATGCTTCATCCAGATTCTTAACAAAACATTTCCATTTTCTCCTATTTACTTTTCTCAAAACATGCCAGAGTGAATCTGGATAACTGATTCCAATTTGCAAACAACTTTTTTTTCACATAAATAAATACTCAATATCAATCAAATTTAACTATGTTCATTATACACCAGCATCATTCACTGCAATCCAATTAATATAATTATCTCAATAATCAGATAAAATTGTTATTACAGACTCTTCTCCCTGTAATAAATGTTTTATTGGCAATAGATGAAAAGAGGAAAATTGCCCTGCTTAAAAATATCTTCTCAAACCAGTCTCCTGAGACACTTTTTAAGTTTTAAAGAAACACTAAGATAAACCAATTTATTTCCCCTTTGCATCACTGTTCTGCTGTAAATTTAAAATGCCAGTTTTACTTTTCATATTTCCCTGTTTATTGAGGTCTTGAAGCACACAGGACACATCTATGGAAAGTGGACTTCTGTATTTCTTCTCAGGCATTAAGAAGCTCTTTGCTTTTCACAGAAAATTATACTTATAGGACTGACATTATTATTCCTCGTATTAAGATTAGGTTCATAATCCAAAAGACTAGGAAGGGGAAGAAAGTCTCATTTGCCAGTGGTGGGTGGATTTGTGTTATGTATGTAGCTATATAACACATAGCTGTTTTGCTTTATAAAGCAAAAACAGTCATTTTTTTGTGGCTGCTGTTGTGTATTTATTCTTTTTAGGTCCTCAGGGACAGCCAAAAGCCACAGAGGCATAGTTATGATATAACAGGAAGGGAGGTTGGAATTTTTCAGATGGATTTACCCTCACAATCCCCCCTTTTAAAAAAGAAACAGAAAAAAATTATAGATATATTAAGCCTTTGGAGAATTAACCCATCTCTTTTGCTTTCCAACTAAAAATCAACAAAAGCCTGTGCTTTGTTATTTGGCAATTTGCCAGAGATATTCACCAGTGGAATCCGGGGTGTGAGGACTTTAGACTGCCAAAAACACAATGTTGGAGGCAATGTAGCCTACAGGCCATTTGTCCCTAAGGTAAAAAAGCATTCTCAGCAGTTGTAACTCTGAAACAGAGTGCTTCAAGAGGTATCAATAATTATTCTACTTCTGGTAACGTTAAAGTCCTTCATTCCCTAGACTGGTCCAGAATCAACCTGTTAATATCAATCTGGAATGTATTTATTTATTTATTTGGTTGATTATGATAATTCTGGTTAAAAAATAAAAAATTAAAATCAGACATTTAAACCAGGAACACATGGGGAGGATGAGGGCTGAATGGGGGGAGGTGGGATCTGTTATTACTCAATCAACCACCGCCATTGGACTGTTCCCTCATTGGGGTCCCAAGCGGACTGGCAGAATCATGTCTTTAGGCCCTTACAGAAAGACAGGAAGGTGGGGGCCAACCTCACATCAGGGGGCAAAGTGTTCTAGAGGGCAGGAGCAACAGCTCTGAGGTCCTCAAAGAAGGAATAATGGAAAATGTCATCATGATATGAAACCAAAGGAGGAAAAAAATAAAGCTAAGTCTTCTCTACAGATTTTTACGAAAAAGTGAAAGTGCAATGTACAGTGTGAGTTTTTCCTATTTTTCTACATTTCTTTTTCTCTTCCACATTTTGTGGGTATAACACCAAACCCCCCAATAATTTTCCTCTTTCAATTTTCACAGCATTTACAGTATATACTGCATACAACAGTTTGTACACAGAACACAAAAGTTCTTCAGTGGACAAGCAAAGCGGTGCTGATAATTTGCCAATTTGATTTGACTTGTTGCTCAGAAGCAATTAGTCTGCATAATTGTTATTTGTTCTTTTCACTTGTCTTTTTTGGTGTCTTACAGAATACAGAATAACAGAGTTGAAAGGGACCCTGGAGGTCTTCTAGTCCAACTCTCTGCCTTGGCAGAAAACCCTACACCACTTCAAACAAATGGTTATCCAATATCTTCTTAAAAGCTTCCAGTGTTGGAGCATTTACAACTTCTGGAGGCAAGTTTTTCCACTGATTAATTGTTCTAACTGTCAGGAAATTTTTATCTTATTGTCATTTATTTAATTCAAACAGAATCAAAAGAGTTGGAAAAAGCTATTTAGGCACTGAATCTAGTTAACTGCTTGGCCCAGGAATGAAATTTAAAACATCCTTGACAAATGTCTACTTAATTTCTGCTTATCTATGCATTGTACTGAAAAAGGGCACTACACTGCCAATTTTATGCTGAATGCAACAAGTTCTCATGCAAGAATTAAAGGGTTGCATCCAGATTACTTACAATTCATCCATCACCTGATATGTGACCACCACTATTATGCTACAAAAATAGTTTTTAACAGTATTATTTCCAAACAACAGAACAAACCTAGACTATTTTAACATATAAGCACATAAGAAACCAATCAGACTCTGCAAAGAATTGGATTCATAGATTCAAGCAATATCATAAACAAGATATGTGGGTGCTGCCAAGTGTGTCCCAGGTGCAAATATATAAAAAAAGAAAAAATATTAATGAAAATACTACATTGGTTTGCACCCAACAAAGTAGCCACAGAGATATGTTGAAACAGTTTTGCAATATATGTTAGGAGAGAAAAGGGAAGAAACAATATGTGGGCTGATTAACCGTCATACATCTTCTTCTGAAATGTGCTTGAGCCTTGAAAAAAATGTTTATCTGATGTTATAGCAAACAACTCTATCTGAAATATGTCAGACTTCAATTCTACTCTATTCCATGCTCAATTTAGTGCTCATTCTTTCAGGAAGGCAAAATAATGACATTATTAAATCTGTTTGCTACCAACTTAGTTGTAATAAATGTTAGCTTTTCTCTGGCAGAAGCCTAAAATATACTGTATATTATTGTATACTGATTTTGTTTCCCCCAAACAAAAGGATAATTAATTCCATGCTGAATTTGAATTTATTGTAAGAAAACGTCTCGCTGAAAATTACTGCATATTGCTAATCAAAAGTTTTACTCTTGGAATATTTTTTTCAATGTATATATATATCTACCATTCTGGTGGATAAAAATGGCTGCAACAATTTTGTCAGATATGTTTCATAAAACAAAAACATACATCTTGAAAATATATTTTCCCATTTGTAAGAGAAATTTCAGGCCTAACAGAATACAACCATGTCAATATTGGCACAATATGAGCCAAGATGGCGCAGTGGTTAGAGTGCTGTACTGCAGCTACTTCAGCTGACTGATAGTTCAGCAGATCAAATCTCACCGGCTCAAGGTTGACTCAGCCTTCCATCCTCCCTAGATGGGTAAAATGAGGACCCAGATTGTTGGGGGCAATATGCTATTTAGTATACTGTCTTTGTTGTAAGCCGCCCAGAGTCCTCGGGGGGTGGGTGGCATAGAAATATGATTAATAAAAATAATAATAAAAAATATTTCCATCTCTACTCATGAGAAGTTGTGCAGAAAGATATAGAAATATAAATATATATACAAAGATATAGGGTAGTACATCTCAAATTATTAGTGGTGAAGGCTAATCCATTTTGGACTGATTCTTTTGTAAAATACCATAACATGAGCATGTAGTTTGTGCAGTGGTGGGATTCAAGTAATTTAACAATCAGTTCTCTGCCCTAATGATTTCTTCCAACAACCAGTTTGCCAAACTGCTCAGAAAGTTAACAACCAGTTCTCCCAAAGTGTTGTGAACTGGCTAAATCCCACCACTGAGTTTGTGTCACATAACTTACTCCATGTGTTGAACAAAACCCAAACCAATCTATAACTTTCTCCAGTAAGATGAGTCCAGTAATCAAATGCTTGGATGTTGTAAAATTTCAAATTGCTACAAAATTTTGTAATCACTCTAAAATTTTATACTCATCTTATCATGGAGTAGTAACAAAAACTTTGCAGACAAACATTGGTCCTTGGACCACATATTGAATAGCATGTTAAATACAGGATGCATACACTTTATTTTAGTTGCATTTGTTAAACGGTTTGCTCTTGTGAAACTTGCTAAACCTGTCCTGAATGTTTATATACTTAATTTGGGTATTAAAAATAAATACTTTGGGGGAGATTAAGTATAAACTATTTTCCACAACTCCCAACTTGTGAGATCATTAAATTTTCTGTTCACTGGCATTTGTTCTATTTCAATTAGTTTTACCATTTATTTCTAAACACCATATCTAGATTTTTGTTATTGACAAGCCCAAATAATTAGGAAACTCATATAAGACAGGATGGAAAAGCAAAAACCCCCAAACATTTAAGAATGGGAACAATGCTTCTTGGAATTGGTCAGATGAGTGATCCAGGCTCATTATGAATCATAGAGTAAACATGATGAAGTGACTCTAAAAGGATGTATTTTTCCATACACCAATCTCATCAGCATTCTAGCTCTCTTGTCAAAAACAGAAATAAACAATTAGAAGGAGTGTGGGTGTGAAGTACTCACAAAAATGTCTCTGTTTCAATAGATTTAAACACCTAGACTCCACCTGATTTTTTTCTACCATACAGTAGATTAACATAACTCTCCATAAAGAAGAAAACAAGTTATCCAAACATGAAAGCTTTTTAGATGCTGCTGAAAGGACCAGAAAAGGAATCCCTTGCAGCTCAGATTATGTGCATATTTAGACAAAAATAAATCCTGATATGCCAAGGTCATAATTAAAGAGAAAGACAATACTTTTGTTGTATTTTGCTGTGTACATCTAAGGCACGTGAAACAGTTTTTCCAAGGAGCAGTTGGAAACATATTCTAGATGTTTCCCAGTAATTCTCACCTTCACACCATGCTCTGTCTTTTGCCACCATGCAAATCAGTTGGACACAATTGGAACAAAAAATAATACCACGCCTCTGATTTGTTTACATCTTCAAAGAGCAAATCTGAGGCTGGAATCAAGAGTCAACGAACCACGAAAAGGTCAGAGGCTTTTCACATCAAATAAACAATTAAGTTAAAAGCATTAGTTTCCCTAGTTCATGAAGTTCAGAGTTCTCAGCAAGGATTTCAATATATAATTTCAGATGGCTGCTGCACTGAGATAATAATGAATTAAAACAATTGTACACCTTTTGGCTTTCCACTCAAGTGGCGTGATTACAGAAAGTTGATTGATCTGAACATTGAATTTTGCTTGGGTCCTGTTGACGTCACTGGTTTTGGTTGTGATTTGGAGGTTTTTTTTGGTTTTACAAATGTACAGTATACCAATCATTCATGTTGGGCAACCATACAAATCTAAATAAATAAATACTTTCTTCTTGCCAAGAAAACTTGGAAACGATAGCGTAAAGTAGTACAGTTAGCATGCTAAGAATTTTCCATCCATACCATTTATTATCTAAAACAGGGGTGAAATCCAGCAGGTTCTGATAGTGGAAATTTTGCGCAGTTCAGAGAACTGGCAGCGGAAATTTGAGTAGTTCAGAGAAACGGCAAATACCACCTCTGGCTGGCCCCAGAGTGGGGTGGTAATGGAGATTTTGCAATATCCTTCTCCCAGGAGTGGGGAGGGAATGGGGATTTTGCAGTATCCTTCTCTTGGAGTGGGGTGGGAATGGAGATTTTGCAGTATCCTTCCCCTGCTACACCCACCAAGCCACACCATGCCCACCAAGCCACGCCCACAGAACTGATAGTAAAAAAATTTGGATTTCACCACTGATCTAAAAGTACAATTCCAATAAGCTCTTAGCGCTTCTTTCCATCCATTCCATAATACCTTACCCTTTTTCGCAAATTGTAGGTCAGGATGAGATTCCTGGAGAAAGAATGTGAAAAGGCTGTGTAGAACTCCAGCACTTTCTGTAAGGCATCCCGTTTAATTACATGAAGGTCACAGTAAGTCAAAGCCCTTACATTCGCACAGGACTGGGCAAGAGTTGTCTCTTTCCAGAAGACATCACCAAAGACATCCCCTTTGCCTAAGGGGGAGAAAGGATCTGCAATCAATTAATTGCTTCCATGTTAAGAAAATTATCAAAATGTTACTGCAAATAATTCCAGAAAGTTTCCACTATTAATAAAAGTACATGCACCATATTAAACACAAAGGAAATATTTAACTAAAATGAGAGACTGGATAAAACCTTTCATCTTTGTAGCAATAAGCAGCCAATGAATATCATTTTTTAATCAGCACTGTCAGGCTTAATCAACAACCAAAAATTTATATAGATTCAATCAGTAGGATTCATTTTTAGAATAATTTGTATTCTTTTTTTAAAAAAAAACAGACTTATTTATTTATAGCTATATTTTATGAACCTTGGAGCTTCACAGCAATTATAAAATATTGCAATAAAACAGCCACAGTAAATTAAAATAAAGTTAAAGTTAAAATTACATAGCACAACCCTGCCAATGACTTAATGTCTCACCCAATGTCTCAATGTCTCACCCAAGCGAATTGATCTGAAACATTTGGTGGGACAGACAGAAGAACAAAGTGCACTGGAGTTTGTAGTAGTTTATGGAAGTTCTACCAGTGTAGCCAATGTCACCTCCAGAACTAGGATCATCTCAGACAAATAACCCCTCCAGATCCCACATCTCTCATTTCCTGGAAATTGGGTACTACCAAACACTTCTCCCAAGAAAGACACCTTGAGCAGGTTGAACCCAGCTGGAGGATGTGGTGCTGAGGAGATCCAGGTGTCAAGCCTTATTAAGTAATATAAGGTATATCAAGAGATTTATATTTAACTCACTCTTCAGTATAATAATTTTGACAAAGGCATCTATGGATATATGACAAAAATTATAAATACTATCTAACACCTTGAATTCTTTTCTTTTACTGGGCTTCACAACACAGAAGGCAAAATAAATAAGCATCATTGGAGATTCTTGTCTCAGACTTATTCTCTTCAGCCATATTTTTATTTGATTTTAAGACCAACTGTCTTAAAGCATGTCTTTTAAGTTCTTTCACTGACGTCTATTTTTTTTCTTTTTTTCTCCACCTTTTTGAAGAAACTCTGGAAGTTAGAATGTATCTTAGTAAAAAGATCCAGAGGATAAAAGGATCTTGCCCCCAGAATCTGAAAGAACATTTATTTTGTCAACTGTCTGTTGTGTAAATATATGGAAGCAAAATACAGACTACTGACCACAACTGAGCCCAAAATTTCTGTCGCTAAGTGAGACATTTATTAAGTGAATTTTTCCCCATTTTATGACCTTTCTTGCCACAGATGTTAAGTAAATCGCTGCAGTTGTTCAGTTAGTAACACGGTTATTAAGTGAATCTGACTTCCCCATTGACTTTGCTTATCAGAAGGTTACAAAAGGTTACAGAAGATTACATGGCCCCAGGATATTTTAACTGTCATAAATATGAGTCAGTTGCCAAGCATCCAAATTTTAATCATGGGACTATGGGGATGCCACAATGGTAGTAAGTGTGAAAAACAGTCATTGTAACTTCAAATGATCACTAAAAGAACTGTTGTAAGTGGAGGACTACCAGTAGATATGTTCACCAGATCCGAAACAAAACAAAATCTTAACCCTTTTAATATTTATTTATTTAATTTCCTGCTTTTATTACTTTTTACAATAACTCAAGGCAGCAGTACACACAATATTCATACTGACTCCTATTTTCCCTACAACATCCACCCTGTGAGGTGAATTGGGATGAGAGAGAAAGTGATGGGCCAAAGTCACCAGGCTGGTTTTCATGGCTAAGGCAGGATTGAACTCATGGTCTCCCACTTTCTAACCTGGCACCTTAATCACTCAACCAAACTGGCTCTCTTTTTGGAATCAGTTTAGTTTAATGAGAAATTAGGTTTAACTGAAAATGCTCAAAATAATTGCAACTGTAGACAGGGTTTTTGTTAGTTTTTTTTAAAAAATGAGGTTTCTATAGATCTTTGCTGTATCACTTTCATATTGCACTCAAACTTGATATAGTAGGGCATGCGCTATTTTCTATGGTAGCACAGACCCACATTATTAAGCTGCTAGCTACATGGAACCCAATCTGGCTGCATGAACACCAAAGTTCCTGAGATTGTTTGAGGACACAGAAGAGTAGCTAGAGATTTATCTGAACCACTTATGGGTTGACGGTTCAGGTAACAAACGTCTGAATGGTGCTACAGCTATGCCTATGAGGTTAGGAATAGTTATCCATCTGGGTTTAATTCTGGATTAACGAAACTTGAAGAAATCACAAGCAGGAACCATATTAAAACTGAACAGCACTTTCCTAGACCTACACTGAGTTCCTTTCTCCTTTTCTTTTTCTAATGGAAAATACCAAATTTGACCTCAGTTGTTTTTTTTAATCCTACACAAATAGATGGTGTTTTCAGAGGGAGAGCT
>WNWU01017854.1:0-17066 GCA_012654045.1 Ptyas mucosa | reverse complement strand
AAGGAAGGAAGGAAGGAAGGAAGGAAGGAAGGAAGGAAGGAAGGAAGGAAGGAAGGAAGGAAGGGTTGGCAGTTGCTTCCTCCCATTTTTCTGCCTGATTTCAAAAGCAACCACAAAAGTTAGAAATACTGTCCACATGGCTCAGATTGCCACTTCCACTTGTACTTTGGTTATCTTTTTTTCCCACCACCTTGGAAGAAGTATGCCTTCTTTCATGTCATCTGAAGCTAAACAGGGAGCAGAAGAATGCAGTTTCCAGTGACTTTAGTTCAAGGCAGAAGTGAAATGCTCCCTGTTCGGACTGGCTTGGGTGAGTAGGTAGCGATGGCAGTGGGCAGTTCAGAGAACCAGTAGCAAAAATCTCTGCCCCTACCCCCCATGCCCAGCTGAGCTGCGCGATCATCAGAGCCTTTTTTTCCCCTTTTAAATGGCTCTGACAATCCATGCTTTGACGATCCCAGTTGAGTTGCCTGCGATTAGCTAACTAGCAAAAATCCACCCTCCCAGCCTCCAGCTTGCTTAGCTTCGCACGCCTGCCTTGCTTCGCTTGCTGTAATACCTGCAATCCATTGCATCAGCAAGCAGCTGAATCTCCCTGCCTGCAATCAAGCTCATCGGTGAGCAGCTCTATCTGCCTGCCTGTCTTCCTGCCTGCAGGGGTCCCCAACCTTGGCAACTTTAAGACTTGTGGACTTCAACTCCCAGCAAAGCTGGCTGAGGAATTCTGGGAGTTGAACTCCACAAGTCTTACAGTTGCCAAGGTTGGAGACCCCTGTTCTATTGGGTAAGTTTTTTCCCCCTTTGGGAGCTTAAAAAAAAATAGTTAATTGGGGTTTTTTTAGTTGTTCTTTTTTTAGACCTAGCCATTTAAAGTTTAGGAAGTTTTAAATTTAGCTGCTTTTATATAAAAATAAAAATAAATTAAAATAAAATAATATAATATTTGTGCAGCTTTTTGAGATTTAGTGTTTTTCTGTAGTGTTTCACTCTAACTACACAAACACACAAAATCTCACAAAGCTGTATGTGGAATTTTGTGTGTGTAAAGTGTGAAAGTTGGTTTTTTGGGCTTTATGTGGCTGTGTGAGGTTCCTGCTTGTTGCAGGGGCCATTTTGGATCTAGCATAGCTGCTTTTACATTGTGGGTGAGCCAGGTGGGTTGTGTTGTGTTTTGTAGGTTAAAAAGGACAAAGAAGTGACATTGACTTAGCCACGCCCACCTGGCCAACAAGCCACGCCCACCCAGTCACCTTACCACCAAGCCACGCCCACTAATTAAGCCCCACCCACAGAACCGGTAACAAAAAAATTTAGATTCACCCTGGTCTGAACTCTTATAAATGTTGAGACATCTGTTCTCTCTTGCACATACAGTACCTAGGGGTGGACTTCTGTTAAAATGGCTCCTTCAAAGGAAAGTCCACCCCTCGATCCCCAAGACACCTTTGTCCGTTTATTTATTTATCTTAACACCATTTCATTCTTAGTTAGCATTCCAAGTAATGCACCCATTGAAAGCAGAACTCCGAGGCAGGTAGATTCCCCAAAGAACATCTTTATTGGGATTATCATATCAGCACAGCTAGTGAAAACCAACTCTGAAAGTTTTCCCGCTTCTGTGACATAATTAAAAAAAAAATTGTTCCCCTCCCCAAGTGTCACTGGTCACATTTTCCAATTAAGGCATTTGGCAGGTTCCTTGTCACTCCTCTCCTCCTCCATCTGCAACCTGTTGGGATGACCTTGGTTCCCACGAGAAAGCTTTTTGTTTTGACTTCTAGCCAGTCTATCCCCTTCCCCCTTCATGGCAACTATGAGGCAGCAAAAGATGGTTCCAGCCAGGTTCAGGGCCGACACTTATCTGACTCAAAGACGTGTACAATTACTGACACAAATTTGTGAATTTTCTATGCAACAACAACAACAAAAATCATGGGTCTTTATTTCCTTTGAAATGCTGTGAAAAGGACACTTCTATCTGTCGTGTTGCTAAGGCCAGAATGGTGATACTGGAAGTTAAAGTCCACATGTCATAAAGTTGCCAAGGAGATCCTTGCTTTTGATTGTTCTCATGTGTATGCAATTAAAAAAACCACCCCAAAACATTGCTGTGAGGTCAGGAGGTTGGTACCAGGGATGAAATCCTGCAGGTTCTAACAGGTTCTGGAGAACCGATAGCTGGAATTTTTAGTAGTTTGTAGAACCAGCAAATACGGCCTCTGGCTGGCCCCAGAATGAGGTGGGAATTGAGATTTTGCAGTATCCTTCCCCTACCATGCCCACCAAGACATGCCCACAGAACCAGTAGGGGAAAAAAAATTTGGATTTCACCCCAGTTGGTACCACTGCATTTGATTGCTGTCTAACCATTTATCACTGCCCAGGGATCATGTATAGTATAAGGGATGCTACAGATGTGGGTGATTTTTGCTCCATGAGGCCACTGTCATACCCCTGTAGACATTTTGTATATAACTAGGTGGATTGTATGTATATGTTTTCTTCTCTTTTGTTATGTTCTCATCGTATGCCAAATAAATAAAAAAAAATATGATTTCCTGTTTTATCAGAATTCTCCAAATTGAAATATTCGAAGACTGATATGTGAAGTTATTTCTCTGGGCAAGGAGATGAATGGAATGGAACTAGATGATTTGATCCCGTGTTAGGTTCTGTTTTTCTATTGTCTTTTCCCCCATTTTCCAATTTACATAACAATAAGCATTTTTTTACAGTTCTGTGTCATGTGTCTCTTATAGTTATCTACATTTATTTCTATACATTTTTATTTCTCTGTTCTAACCACTTATACCACTTATCCCAAACCTCGTAAAATTCTGTTTCTTCCTTGCCTTTTATTTCTAATGTGAGCTTATACATCTTGGCACATTCTAATATCTTATGAATAATCCTCTCGTTGACTGGTATATTTTCAAGTTTCCAATATTGGGCATAAACAATTTGTGCTGCTGTTACTATATGTAAAATGATATGTTGGAGTTGCTTCTTTATCTTTTGATTAATTATTCCTAATAAAAATAATTCAGGTTTAAATTCAATTTGTTCTCCTGATATCTCCTGTAACCATCTTCTTATCTGTTCCCAATATTTCTTTGCTTTGGGGCATTGCCACCACATGTGATAAAATATTCTTATATTTACACTTTCAACAATCCGGTTTCATATTTGCATACATTTTAGGCAATCTCGCCGGTGTTAAATGCCACCTATAAAACATTTTGTACTAATTTTCTTTATATGCAGTCGGCAATGTTAATTTACAGTTTTTGTTCCATAATTTTTCCCATTCCTCTAAATTTATATTACGGCCTACATTTTGTGCCCATGCTATCATTGGACCCTTCACTATTTCTTCTTCCATTTCTACCTCTAATAGATATTTATATGCTTTTGTTATTTTTCTTCCTTGCCTGTCAATATTCTATCCAACTGTTGTGGTATGCTAAATAAACACAAAATTATGATTTTCTGTTTTATCAGAATTCTCCAAATCGAAATATCTGAAGACTGATATGTCAATGGTTCTTTCTCAGGGCAAGGAGATGAGTGGAATGGAACTAGATGATATGATCCCGTGTTACGTTCTGTTTTTCTATTGTTTCATGGAACCACATATCAGCAGTTCTGTTCCGCTTTTGAAGTTAACCAAGCAGCTGGTCTCCTCCAGTGGGTTTATGAGTGGCTATGAATATGGTTTTCTCCACTGTGAATCTTGCACAATAATACACAGCTGTGTCTTTAGTGTTCAGGTTTGTCAGTTGCAGAAATGTGGTGCTGGTGGAAGTGTCCACAGTGATGGTGACTCGATCTTTGAAAGCTTCAGCATAGAATGTATTAAAGTTGTCTGTCCTAATAAAACCCACATAGTCCAGTCCTTTTCCTGGTGCCTGTTTGACCCAGCCCAAACTATAGCTAGTGAAGGTGTATCCAGATGTCTTACAGGTCAATCGTATCAATTCGCCAGGCCTTTTTATTTCTGGACGAGACTGAAGAAATTGTATTTCAGATTACATTCCTGTTGATAGGAAGAATATGGAATACAGAATAAGAAGGAGGAGGAGGAGGGGGGGAGGAGGAGGAGGAGGAGGAGGAGGAGGAAGAGGAGGAGGAGGAGGAAGAGGAGGAAGAGGAAGGGAGGGAGTGAGGGAGGGAGGGAGGGAGAGAGAGAGAGGGAGAGGGAGAGGGAATTTAAACACACAAATTCTAGTATCCTATATTTTCTAATATGTTCATTTCTCTTTTTCATCATCTAGATTTAATCTAGAGTCTAATAATTTAGCTATTTCTCCAGTACTGTATTTATCAGTCATCCACACCAGCAAAGGAAAATAATATGTCCTCCTGCACAAAACGGCCTCAGAATGGACAAAAACTGAGTCTGTGATTCAGGAATATACCTAATCAGATATTTTATTTGATATTTACATTCTCTCCCCCCACCTTTATTTTTAGTTCCTTCAAAGGGTTGACTGCCGAAATCATTATAGTTGAGCAGGAGACATTTTTTCAATCTAGGTTGCCTTACCTCTCAACAAAGCCGCCAGTAGGAGAAGATACAGCCAGGAAGACATGATTGTAATGAGCTAAGAAAGAAAACGATAGGATGTGGTCAGTCTGCCACATCGATTTTATATTTATAGATATCTGAAGGAGGAAATTAGGACTTTTCATTTGCATACGGATGGTATAGGATATTACATATACTAAAATGCCCTGCTTTCCTCCTAAAGCAACTGCAACAATGTACAACTTACTCAGTGAAAGCCAGTAAAGAGCCCACCAAGGATTTGGATCTTGCCTTCAACTCTACCTGCTATATTATTGCTGTTCATTGCATAGTCACCCAGACAGAATAGAGCTGGAGGGGACCTTGGAGTTCTTCTAGTCTAGCCCCCAACTCAAGGAGGAGAATCTGTACCATCTCAGATAAGTGACTGTCCAGTCTCTTCTTAAAAACTTCTAGTGATGAAGCACGCATGATTACTAAAGGTGAGCTGTTCCACTGATTAATTGTCTTACTGTTAGGAAGTTTCTCCTTAATTCCAGGTTACTTCTCTCTTTGATCAGTTTCCAACCATTATTTCTTTTCCTGCCCTCTGGGGCTTTGGAGAATAATTTGACCCCCTCTTCTTTGTGGGAGCCCCTCAAATAATGGAATACTGCTATCATGTCATCCCTAATTCATCTTTTCTTTAGACTAGCCAGACCCAAAACCTGCAGCCATTCTTCATATGGTTTAGTCTCCAGGCCTTTGATCATCTTAGTCGCTCTTCTCTAAACTTCTTCCAAAGTCTCAACAACTTTTTTTGTAGTATGGTGACTAAAATTGGTTGCAATATTCCAGGTGTGGTCTTACTTTGTAAAGCGGCACTAATACTTCCCATGATCTTTAGACTTGACTTGGCATGCTTATTCCAGCTATCAAGTCCTTCCCAAAAACTGGGAATAATCCAATTTTGTTGTTTGATTGTGCTCAAGGTATTGTTGCAGGATGTAAGCTGTTCCAAGTAAAGCTGCCTTTTGCAATTGACTGATGGGGATTTTGTCAAACTATGTATATTTAACTACCAGATTTTACCCGGGAAAAATAATTTTGATGATAGATAGTTCTTTGGCTATATAGAGATTGATAGGTGATCAGGTTGAACCACATTGAGAAACAAACTGACAGGCTGAAGCTGTGGTGCTGTCAGGGATCCAAGTAACACCCCAATGCACTCAAACTCTGAGGCTTGAAGTTCCTCAAAGCAAACTTTTATTAGAGACGTCATATTGGCACATCTGGGAATACCCGAATTTGAGAGCTTCCAGGTTTTCCACACCCAAAAGAAAGTCCAAGATCTTTCCCCTCTCCCACATGTCCACCACACATCCAATCGGGTACTGTCCAGAACAGAAGATACCTCCTCATTCCTCTCAGTACAGCTGCAGGGCACAATGGCCTTGGCTTTGTATAAAGAATTTTATTGTGACTACATATCTTCTTCTCTCTATGCAATCCCCCCCACCCCAAATTCCCACTGTAAGATATGCGGCGGGCTTGAAGCTTGAAGGCACAAAGGTAGAAAGATGGCTTCCAGGTCTGGCAGGTGCAATATGATAATATCAGATTTGGTCTAAACCAGGGATCAGTAACCTGGGGCTCTGGAGCCGCATGTGGCTCTTTCATCCCTCTGCTGCAGCTCCCTGTCGCTCAAAATAGGTGTCACAACCGGCAATGTGCGACTCCTGCCGGCACATGATTTATTGAGCTTTTCGACTCCCAGTAGGCTAACCATGGATAAATCCAAGAAAAGAAAAAAGTTTCAGAAGAAAACAGAACGTTCAATTCAACGACATATGCTAGTTTTGTGGCTGCTCAAGAAAGAGCCTTGGATAGTGCAGTGGTCTAAAGCACCCTGTTATTAACATCAGCTGCCTGCAATTATTGCAGGTTTGAATCTCACCAAGGCTCAAGGTTGACTCAGCCTTCCATCCTTTCTAAGGTAGGTAAATTGAGGACCCAGTTTGTGGGGGCAATAAGCTGACTTTGTTTAAATATACAAAAGTATGAAGGCTATTGCTTAGCGCATTGTAAGCCGCCCTGAGTCTCCAGAGAAGGGCAGCATATAAATAAAATTTTTTAAAAAAAATAGTCAGGCACGGGAAGGGTTTTGTGGCTCCCTGTGTTTTCTTTTCTGTGGGAAAGGGGTCCAAATGGCTCTTTTGAGAGTTTAAGGTTGCCGACCCCTGGTCTAAACAGATAAAAGCAACATTTTTTTTCACTGCCTGGCCAGTCTTCAAGGGCAGCCCCATATAGAATGATTCATAGTAATAAAAAACCTGCTGTGACAAAATGGGCACAATGGTACCATTGCATTTGATTGTTGCCTAACAATATATCACTGCCCAGGGAGCATGTGTAGCTTAAGGGATGCTATGAATGTGGGTGTCTTTTGCTCCACAGTTATGAGGCCACTTCCATAACCTCACAGACATTTTGCATATAACTATGTAGATTGTATGTGTATGCTTTCTTCTCTTTTGTCATGTTCTCATCGTACGCTAAATAAAATACAAAATTATGATTTCCTGTTCTTTCAGAATTCTCCAAATCGAAATATCTCAAGACTGATATGTCAATGGTTCTTTCCCAGGGCAAGGAGATGAGTGGAATGGAACTAGATGATATGATCCCGTGTTACGTTCTGTTTTTCTATTGTTTCATGGAACCACACATCAGCAGTTCTGTTCCGCTTTTGAAGTTAACCAAGCAGCTGGTCTCCTCCAGTGGGTTTATGAATAGCTATGAATATGGTTTTCCCCACTGTGAGTCTTGCACAATAATACACAGCTGTGTCTTCAATGTTCAGGTTTGTCAGCTGCAGAAATGTGGTGCTGATGGAAGTGTCCACAGTGATGGTGACTCGATC
Source organism: Ptyas mucosa (assembly GCA_012654045.1). Taxonomy (NCBI): domain Eukaryota; kingdom Metazoa; phylum Chordata; class Lepidosauria; order Squamata; family Colubridae; genus Ptyas; species Ptyas mucosa. The sequence continues at coordinate 9,633 of WNWU01017854.1, read as the reverse complement.
TTTGAAAGCTTCAGCATAGAATGTGTTAAAGTTGTCTGTCCTAATAGAACCTACCCAGTTCAGTCCTTTTCCTGGTGCCTGTTTGACCCAGCCCAAACCATAGCTAGTGAAGGTGTATCCAGATGTCTTACAGGTCAATCGTATCAATTCGCCAGGCCTTTTTAGTTCTGGACCAGACTGAAGAAACTGTATTTCAGATTGCATTCCTATTAATAGGAAGGAGGAGGAGGACGAGGAGGGGAAGGAGAAGAAGGAGGAGGAGGAGGAGGAGGAGGAGGAGGAAGGGGAAGAGAAGAAGAAGAGGAGGTGGGGGAGGGAGGAGGGAGGGAGGGAGGGAGGGGGAGAGAGAGAGAGAGAGAGAGAGAGAGAGAGAGAGAGAGAGAGAGAGAGAGAGAATTTAAACACACAAATTCTGACATCCTATATTTTTTAATATGTATATCTCTCTTTTTCGTCATCTAGATTTAATAGAGTCTAATAATTTAGCCATTTCTCCAGTTCTGTATTTAGCAGTCATCCTACCCAGCAAAGGAAAATAATATGTCCTCCTGCACAAAGCGGCCTCAGAATGGACAAAAACTGAGTCTGTGATTCAGGAATATACCTAATCATATATTTTATTTGATATTTACATTCTCTCCCCCCACCTTTATTTTTAGTTCCTTCGAAGGGTTGACTGCCGAAATCATTATAGTTGAGCAGGAGACATTTTTTTTCAATCTAGGTTGCCTTACCTCTCAACAAAGCCGCCAGTAGGAGAAGATACAGCCAGGAAGACATGATTGTAATGAGCTAAGAAAGAAAATGATAGGATGTGGTCAGTCTGCCAAGTCGACTTTATATTTATAGATATCTGAAGGAGGAAATCAGGTCTTTTTATTTGCATATGGATGGTATAGGATATTACATATACTAAAATGCCCTGCTTTCCTCCTAAAGCAACTTCAACAATGTACGACTTACTCAGTGAAAGCCAGTAAAGAGCCCACCAAGGATTTGGATCTTGCCTTGAACTCTACCTGCTATATTATTGTCGTTCATTGCGTAGTCACCTGTGACTGATCGGGATTTTGTCAATGCTGTTGGTGCTTAAATGGTGACCTAGAGGTGTGGTGGCCTAGAGATGCAGCTCTCACCTCAGAATCAGGAGACTGTGATTTCGATCCTAGGTAGAGGTAGATGTTTCTGCCTCTGGACACAATGAGAATATATCTGCTGGAAAAAAACGCCGTATTGGCGACAGGAAGGGCATCCGGCCAATAAATACTTAGCTCCATTTAGTTGCCCAGACTCCACCTTGCAAGAGATTATGAGGTTGTTAAATGAAGGTGATGATGGCAGTGGTGAAATCTAAAATTTGTTACTACCAGTTCTGTGGGCATGGCTTGGTGGAGGGGGGGTAATGTGACCGGGTCGGCGTGGCCAATTTTTTTTAACTTTTAAAACCATTTTTTAAAAAATTGTAAAAAAAATGCTTTCGAAAGCCTCTGATGATCCCAGCTGAGTTGCCTGATCGTCAGAGACTTTTTTTCTTTTAAATGCCTCTGATGGTCAGGCAACTAAGCTTGGATCGTCAGCTTGGATCGTCAAACTCAACTTGACGATCAGGCAACTCAGCTTGGATCGTCAGAAGCATTTCCAAGCTGAGTTGCCTGATCATCAGAGGCTTTTTTTCTTTTAAATGCCTCTGATGATCCAAGCTGAGTTGCATGATTGACAGAGGCTTTTTTAAAGCCTCTGCCGATCAGGCAACTCAGGTTGGATTGTCAGAGGCATTTAAAAGAAAAAGAGCCTCTGATGATCGCGCGGCTCAGCTGGGCATCGGGGGGGGGGGGCAGGGATTTTTGCTACTGATTCTCCGAACCACCCACCTCCATCGCTACTGGATCGAGCGATCCTGTCTAAACTGGGAGCATTTCACCCCTGGATGATGGTGCTTAAATGATGCTTCAGATGTTTCAGAATTGCACCCAAGCTGTGCCGATCACTATTGATACCATCTTTGCTTCCTTTTTCATTCCACTTCTACTTGTTGGTGTTTGTATTTTGTGATTTTCTCCAGTTCTTACTCTTCTATGCTGCTGCCTTCAGGCACTGCCCTGTGTACTATCTTGAATGTGTAATACAGGTACTCCTCGACTTACAGCAGTTCATTTAGTGACTTTTCAAAGATACCATTGGACTGCCAAAGGGACTTATGGCTATTTTTCATGAGTTTTTCTCAGCTTCCCCAAGATCAGATCATCAACATTTAAATGTTTGGTCAATGACTCGTACTTGTGACGTTTGCGGTGTCCAGGGGGCATGTGATCACTTTTTAAAAAAACTTTCTTACAAGCAAAGTCAATGAGGAAACCAGATTTCCTCAACAGTCATGTTGCCAACTTAACAACTGCAGTGATTCACTTAGCAATTGTGTCAAGAAAAGTTGTAAAATGAGGCCAAATTCACTTAACAAATGTTTTGCTCAGCAGCAGAAATGTAGGGGCTCAATTGTGGTTGTACGTTGAGGAATAACCGTAATAGCAGAAACTGTGGTGATACGGACAAGGAAGATCAAGTAGTGGTCAGCAACAGGTGGTGGGTGAATTCCCATCATTTTTGGTTGAACCATCTGACTGGCCTAGACTCACCCCATCGTCAAGTAGTTTAACAATATAATGCAAGGAGGTGAAATTAAAAATTGGTTAACATCTGGCAATATCAATCTGATAATGAAAGCTCCAGCAAGCAACTACAGGCTGAAAACCTGCTTAGGAACAATTTTCAAATTACTAAGAGGTGTGATAATTGATGCAGTCCAACAGCATTAAGTTGAAAAGAAACTTGGCTTTCCACTTGAGCAGGACAGAAACTGCTCAAACAGAAGAGAAACAAAAGATCATAACACAAGAGGTCAAACATACATCATCATCATCTTATAATCCCTTGCGGGTATGGAGTCTGGTCAACTGAATGGAGTTAGCAATCAGTGTTTACTGGCCGGATGCCCTTCCTGTCTCCAATGCGGAGTTTCGTTCAGCAGATATATTCTCATTGTGCCCAGAGAGAGAGAAATACCTAGGATCAAACTCACAGCCTCCTGATTGTGAGGCAAGAGCTCCACCTCTAGGCCACCGCACCACTCCAAGAAGTCAAACATATATAATACTCATTTTTTCCAAAAACCCTGTGAGATAGAATAGAATTCCTTTTTAGCCAAGTGTGATTGGACACACAAGGAATTTCTTTTTTATTTTATTTATTTATTTAATATAATTTGTATGCCGCCCTATCTCCGGAGGACTCAGGGCGGCTCACAACAAACAAAAACAAACCCAATAAAACATAAAATACATACATAAAATACATAAAATACATAAATGTATAAATATCTAATTTAAGCATATATTAAAACCCATTCAAATAATCAAAAAAAAACCCCCTCAGTCCAGGTACACTAAGAGCTTAGGGTACATAAGCTCTTAGTGTACCTATAAGTAAAGCTATAAGTGGTAAATCATGATCATAGTCATCATAAAAATACATTCATCATAAATCATAACACTTAGTGACAGTCATGGGTTACTAAATAAATAAGATGGGTTGGGCTTAGGATCTCAGCCCCTCTGGAGCCGCCGGCGCTTCACCGGGCGCAAACGAACATACACACACGAAAAGGAGGATTCATTCCAAAACCCAGTTTAATGGAGGCAACACAGCAGCGGACAGTAGAGACTGAGCTGCTAAGCAAAACAAAGTCGGAGACGCCCTAGCTCTCCGCCCGTACTGTTTTATAGGGCGTGGATACAGTTAACTATTATGAGGCAGGCAATGATTTCTCACAGCTGTCACAATCAAAGCTGCCGCTTGTTCCGTTCATGCTCATCGCAGGCATAGGACGTCATTCCCCTCCGCACTATTATCTCTCCAGCAGCTGATTTATGTTCCCATTCCACCCCCCCCTTCATTATCTCTTCAGCAGCTGATTTACGTTCCCATTCCTCCCCACCCCCCCTCTTCTTGCCTTCCATCCATCACCCACTATTAGTGTACATGGTGTCCTAAGGAACACCCCCCCCCTCCTCCACCGTGTTTTGTTGCTAGAATCCGTCAGTATTCTCCAGATCCCCAGGAAATTAGTCTTCCAGACTCTATCCATATGCAAACTTTCTCACCATAATCATCTCTTTGCTAAAACAATAACAAACAGTTGTTGCGTATCCCAAATGAGGTGCTCATGATACAGTATATTTAAAGTCCTGTTGCTGTTTTGTTTTCGTTGGAGTGAATCCAAATGAAACTTTCCGTTTCCCATATAAACTGTAGGTTTTAGAACAAGCTCAGATTCCCTTTTCTCCACTGTGGTGGTTGTGCAGTAATACGTGGCTGTGTCTTCAGCTTTCAGTCTGGTCATGTCTAGATAAACCAGGTTCCTGGAACTGTCTTTGGAGATTGTGAATCGACCTTTAAAAGAGTTGGCATAAGACGTGGAGCTTTGATGTATCCGTGCGATCCACTCCAGACCTTTTCCATCTGCCTGGCGGACCCATTCCATCCAGTAGCTATCGATATTCAACCCAGAGCATGTGCAGGTGAGACGAAGAGACTCTCCAGGTCTTCTCAATCCTCCTCCTGATTCAGCTATGGAAGCACCTGCCAGGACACCTGAGAAGAAAGACACGCAAAGATTTCTGATGGATTTGGTGAGAAACGCAACTCACAATATTTTGGAACCAAAGGAAGAATGCCTTTAAAGCATACTTTAAAGGCATTCTTCTTTAAAGTGGGGAGAATAAAGATGACAAGCATTCAAATAGTCATTTTCACTGAATGTTTTGGAAGACAAAAATATGATAGGGCGATTAAGTTTAGTTTACCGTGTTTCCCTGAAAATAAGACACTGTCTTATATATATATATATATATTTGAACCCTGAAATAAGTGCTTGGCCTTATTGCCATACGCTCAAAAGCCCGATTGGGCTTATTATCAGGGAATGTCTTATTTTAGGGGGAAAAAGGTAGTTTAGTTTAGTTTAGTTTAGTTTAGTTTAGTTTAGTTTAGTTTAGTGTAGTGTAGTGTAGTGTAGTGTAGTGTAGTGTAGTGTAGTGTAGTTCAGTTCAGTTCAGTTTATTGTCATTTCATCTCGTACAATGAAATTAAATGCCATTTTAGCATACGTTATAACTATAAAAATAAAAACACAAAAACATATCCTTCACATTCTATATAATTAAACTGAAAACCCGATATTGCATTAATATTACACTATACCGTAGAATTCAATATAGTTACTGCCCAGGGATAGAAGTTGTTTTTCAGCCTATTTGTCCTTATTTTTATTATCCGGTACCGACTGCCAGATGGTAATAGTTCAAAAAAAAAAAAAAAAAAAGGGGTCCCCAGGATGAGATGGATCTTTAAAAATGTTTTGAACTTTCTTAAGACAGCGGGAGCTATAAAGCTCTTTCAAAGAGGGGAGAGGGCAACCAATGATCCTCTGGGCAATGACGTTGACCCTCTGGAGCACTGTCCTATCTGCCACTGTGCAACTGGCAAACTGATTTGCTGATTTTTCTGGTTATTTATTAGTTCAATTTTATATATGCCACCCTTCTCCGGAGACTCAGGGCGGCTTACAATGTATTAAGCAATAGACTTTATACTTTTGTATATACCTGCTTAGTAGGACTTTTTGCCCCCCCCCCCCCCCGGAGCAGTGTTCTATTTTATACAAAGTCAGCTTATTGCCCCCACAAACCGGGTCCTCATTTTACCTACCTCGGAAGGATGGAAGGCTGAGACAACCTTGAGCCTGGTGAGAATTGAACTCGCAGTAATTGCAGGCAGCTGGCAGCTAAGTAATACTTTAACAGCAGTAGTTTAGTCCACTGCACCACCCAGGCTCTTTTTATCTCTGGGTTAAGAGCAAGAATAAAACATTTGAAGCTTGGAGTGCCTTTCAGGGGTTTTTTTTTAGTTCTTTTGAAGGCTATTTGAATGATTATAGTTCTTAACAGATATATTGTATTTCTTTCTATGTTGCCTTACCTCCCGATGAACTTGCCAGTAGGAGAAAATACAGCCAGATAGTCATGATTCCGATGAGCTAAAAGAAAATGATAAGATGTTGTCAGTCTACCAACTCAACTTTTCTATTTAAGGACTTCTGTCAAGGAAATCTTTGCTTTTAATTTGCATACGGATGGTATAATAGTGTTGAAGACGGAGAATCACACTGAGTTGATTGAGTTGACCTATCAGGCTATATAAATCTTAGCAGGTTTCTAAATTCAAAAGAAGTAATCTATTTATGATCAGTGACTTTACTGAAACATAATTTAAGTGTTCGTTCCTAGTTAGAGTTATATACTTTTCTCAAGGAGCTTATAGTGGCATGAACACAGTTCTCCGTCCAGTTTTAATGCCTCACAATGGCATTCCTGTATGATAGGTTAGGTTGAGATGTGTTGTTTACTAAAAATGGGGCTTGAACCAAAGCTTGAACTTGAAACAAACCTAAATGTAGAACAGTACTGCAAATCCTATGATACAACTACCGTGTTTCCCCAAAAATATGACCTACTCAGAAAGTAAGTCCTAGCTTGATTTGTACATGTGCACCCAATATAAGCCCTACCCCCCAAATAAGCCCTAATTATCTGAATCTATTCCAGTCAGGTTTCAGGCCTGATCACAGCACGGAAACAGCATTGGTCACATTGGTTGATGATTTCTGGAGGGCTCGGGACAGGGGTTGTTCCTCTGTTCTGGTCCTATTAGATCTCTCAGCGGCTTTTGATACCATCGACCATGGTATCATGCTGCACCGGTTGGAAGAGTTGGGGATGGGGGGCACCATGCTATGGTGGTTCTCCTCCTTTCTCTCCGACCGGTCACAGTTTGTGTTGACAGGGGGGCAGAGGTCGACCTCGAGACCTCTCATTTGTGGAGTGCTGCAAGGGTCGGTCCTCTCACCCCTTTTGTTCAACATTTATGTGAAGCCGCTGGGTGAGATCATCCGTGGTTTTGGGGTGAGATATCACCGGTATGCTGATGACACCCAGCTGTACATCTCCACCCCAGATCACCCCAGCGATTTATTTGGGAGCACAACAGCTTGTGTGCTATTCAATTTCACTGTGGTTGCTACAGTAATAGAGACCGCTATCTTCAACTTTCAGCTGTCTTATCTCTAAGGAAGCAATATCCCGGGAATTATCCCTAGAGATGGAAAATCGGTCTCTCAGAGATGGACGGACGCTTGATCTACTGCCATCCGGGTTGCTTTCTCCTATCCATTTAATTCCTTCGTCGCTGATCTTGTATGTCCACTGGATCCAGGACGAAATCAAAGAGGAGATACCTTTGCAGGTTAAAGTTAAAGTCTCTCCAGGGAGTTTAATTTCTGAAGCGGGCTGGGTCAGAAGGTTCTGGAGCTCCACAGCTGCAAATCAGAAAGTGGGGACAAGATTATAGCATGGGATTAGCATCAGGGGTGAAATTCAAAATTTTTCCCTACCGGTTCTGTGGGCGTGGCTTGGTGGGCATGGCAGGGGAAGGATACTGCAAAACCTCCATTCCCACCCCACTCCAGGGGAAGGATGCTGCAAAACCTCCATTCCCACCTCACTCCAGGGGAATGAAATTGCAAAATCTCCATTCCCACCTCACTCTGGGGCCAGCCAGAGATGGTATTTGCTGGTTCTCCAAACTACTCAAAATTTTTGCTACCAGTTCTCCAGAACCTGTCAGAACCTGCTGAATTTCACCCCTGGTTAGCATCGATCCAAGTCCTTTAATAAAATCCATTTTTATGGCCATTTTATTCAATTGCTCATAGTTGCACTCATCCGTTGGAAAGCAGAATGACTGAAAAAATGTTGAAAACTTTGTTTTCAAATTATAAGTTAATGTAAATGTTAAAGCTTTATTCCATATATTCTCCCACTGTTCAAACATTACACTATATCCAAAATTCCTTACCCGCTGAATCATACGATGCTTTACTTGTTCGTTTTCCAGATTTAAATTCGATAACACTTTACAGACTTTAGCAATAATATGTTCATCACTACCACACATTAGAGTATCCAATATTCCTTTCCTAATTTCCCTAATATTTGCTTTTGTATTCTTTTTGTATGTCATATAATAAATTAATAAAACTACACGAAAAACTATTGAAATAGAAGGGTTTAGAGAGCAGTTTGTCCACATCTGAATCCAGATGTTCTAAATTTCAGAAACCACAGCTTGCCCAATAAGATATTAAAGCTTCAAACTGATGTTCAGCATCCTGGTGTATCAACTATTTGTAACTTTGGCACTACCAAATAATAGGATGGTACGCTGGCAAAATAATACATTTATAGGATTGTTGGCATGAGAGATGCAAGAAGAGTTGTGTATCCACTTCATACTATGAAGTGGAAAGAGTAATAAAATAAAATAAATCGACACCCCAACATGTTGCAAAACATCTACAATGCATTAATAAATACAAATAATGTACAATGATTTATTAATAAATCATTAACCACGGTAGACTCATTTTTCAAAAAAATATCTGGAAAGAGTGCAGAAAAGAGCACCAAAGATGATTAGGAGGCTGGAGGCTAGAACTTAAGAAAAATGGTTGCAGGAATTGGCTTTGTCTAGTCTAATGAAAAAAAGAACACTGATAGCAGTGTTCTGATATTTGAGGGGCTACCACAAAGATGGGGTCAATCTATTTTCCAAAACAGCAGAAGTCAAGACAAGAAGCAACAGATAAAAACTAATCAAAGAGAGAAGCAACCTAGAAGTAAGGAGAACTTTCCTAACAGTGAGTACAATTAACCAGTGGAACAGCTTGTCCTCAGAAGCTGGGGGTGCTCCATCACTGGAGGCTTTTAAGAAGAGACTGGGTGGCCACTTGTCTGGAATGGTATAGGGTCTCCTGCTTGAGCCAGGGGGTTGAACTGAAAGACCTCCAAGGTCTCTTCCAACTCTGTTAAGTCTCTTAAAATAGTCAATTCACATCCTCTCAATTGGAGATGATGGACTGTAGGAAGCTTTATTAGTTAATTGAAGAAATATAAGATTTTCCTCGATCCAATAGGGACATCTTGCCATATGGAAAAAATAATAATTTCCTCCTTTTTCTGGAAAGTATATTTTACTTACCGAAGAAGCAGTTCATCAGTATAAAAACTGTTAATAAAATCTTCATGATACTGTGTACTATTAGCCAAAATAAAATAAAATGAAATGAAAACAACAATCACAATGTCCTTGAAACAGAGAACATTCCAAAAAGTGTTCAAGAAAAGATGCATGCGTCTCATATAGATTGGATGAAAGGAAGAAGGATTTGCATAAGGTTGCCCATAATAGGGCACAGTTTATCTGTTTCACGCTCAGCTGCTTAAACCTCGAATTCCGCTGAGCATTAGAGAACAGACATTGCTTAAAAATGTGGAGTTACAAATACGTCAATGATGATTTATTTCCATTTTAATTATCTTTTTGGTCTCCAATTCCCTTTACCCCATTCCCACAGGAGTTTGATTTTTTTTGAAAAAGAGAACTTTTTGCAAATGTCAGAGACAGAGACAGAGACAGAGACAGAGACACACACAGAGAGAGACAGACAGAGACAGACAGAGA
>WNWU01017811.1:0-13237 GCA_012654045.1 Ptyas mucosa | reverse complement strand
CTCTTCTCTTCTCTTCTCTTCTCTTCTCTTCTCTTCTCTTCTCTTCTACTCTCTTCTACTCTACTCTACTCTATTATTTCCAGGCAACCTTTCCCCTCAGGTACAAAAGTTACTCTTTTTGCTCTAATTCAGCCAATGGAACTTTATAGAATGTTGTTATTGAGTGAGGAGGATTTTTTTAACACCTCTTTGGTTATCCCTGGGAAACTTTCTCATCCTAAAAGCTGTTGAAAACTTTCATTACGGGAACGCAGTCAGTAGGAACCATTTCAGTGGGTCTACCAATAGGGGAGAGGGCTTAATCCCTCCTCCCCCTTTTGAAATGTATATTGTGAGACTCATAAAGCAGAATAGCTTCATCAAAGCCATTATTGTATATTGGACAAATGCATTTATTCAGCATTTTCCACCATCCATATTATTATGTTTCTGCTTTAGGGCCATTCTGGACTACTGGGTAATATATACAGTATTTGAGAATATTTGCTGCGCAGAATAAAAATATGCCAGAAGTTTATTGAAGAGAGGGGAGGGAAATCTAAATGCACAGCAGTAGTCACTAGCCACGTTATCGCTTGTTGTAATGTGGTGCCAGATTTGGAAAACGGGAACAGTTCCCAAAGACCTTCTTAGTTACCATTATGCTTTTGAACTTCGTCCCTGGCTTTGGGACACAGAATCACAGGTAGAAGTATCGATGTTCCCCTCACAAATGGTGGGAAGTTGAGGAAATGGTTGTCAAGATCTACAAGGTGAATAAGTCATCCGAAATGTCTTGTTTAAGTCCTTTTCTATGTACTGATCTCACCCAGTGAATTCCTCTACTGCATTTTTATTTCTTTTTGTTATTCCTTCAGATGGGCTAGCTAGACAGTTACAGATCTGTCTTGAAGATTTCTGTGAAACATTTGGTAATGAGTGCGTAACGGCTTACATCTCCCTTCTACCTCATACAGTCAGGTTATTGATTTTGTTCTCACACTTTGGAATTCTTATAGGAGAACCCATTTGTTGGTGGTTCCCTTCTAAAATTTCTTCAGGAACAGATGTTCTAATAGATGATGATGATGATGATGATGATATCTATTCATTCATGTCCATCTCTTAGTGATTCCATGGGCCAGGTCTCTCCACATCATCTGGGGTGACCTGGTAGCAGTGTTCTAATATCTCAGGGGCTGCCACAAAGAAGAGGGAGTCAAACTATTCTCCAAAGCACCTGAGGGCAGGACAAGAAGCAACGGGTGGAAACTAATCAAGGAGAGAAGCAACTTAGAACTAAGGAGAAATTTCCTGACAGTTAGAACAATTAATCGGATCACCTCCTATAATTCTAATCCCTGCTAATTTATTGGTATCAATAAGCAGCTGTTATTTTAAAGCACAACAAAGAAATATCAGTGGAACAACTTGCCTCCAGATAGTGAATGCTCCAACACTGGAAGTTTTTAAGAAGAGATTGGATAATCATTTTCCTGAAATGGTGTAGGGTTTCCTGCCTAGGCAAGGGATTGGATGAGAAGACCTCCAAGGTCCTTTCCAACTCTGTTATTCTCTTCTCTTCTCTTCTCTTCTCTTCTCTTCTCTTCTCTTCTCTTCCCTTCCCTTCCCTTCCCTTCCCTTCCCTTCCCTTCCCTTCCCTTCCCTTCCCTTTCTTTTCCTTAAGTTTTTCTATGTTCCGGCTGGCGTCAGCTTTGAGGGTATTCTTTCTAATTTACTTTATTGTCACTTCCTCAACTGTGCTGTTGATCAGATGTGTGGCTTTAGTGCCAGAATTCTCAACTGCATCCATGCTACTCGAAAAATTCTCTGCATTGAAATCCTCACCTCTAGAAAGCATGAGGAAAACTGGTTGATAGCACAGATGTTTTGTTCAAGTGATCTGTGCTGTTATAGGAACTTCCATTTGAGTTTCTGAAGTTGCCTTACCTTGTGCCAAATCACTACTTAGCCAAGCTTGATGCTTTTTTAGAAATGGGTAACCTGGTGCCTCCGAGCTATTTGTGACGATACATCCCACAGCTCTTTGCCTTGGGCCACATTGATTTATGTGAACTTCAAAACATCTGGAAAGCAAATTGTGACTGTATGTTTTCCTTCTGGGATGAAACTTCCAAATAATTTTGAGTACTGCCAAAATAATCCTGATAATAACTGGAAAAAAAAGAAAGAAAGAAAGAAAGAAACCTAGAGGGTAAATTTTGCATTTGTCCGCACGTTTCTAATTTATTTATTTGCTGGTTTTCGTTGTATTGAAAAGAAATAGATATCCTCTGGGCTTTGATTTATTGCCCCTTTGATAGCTTTTAATGCTTACGGCAGGACAATCCTTATTTCTTAGGTCTTTCTCTGAATCTTAGCATCAATGAATGTTTGCATGTGTGATACATTTTCTATTTGCATCTGCGTGTGCAAATAACATCCACACAAATACACAAAACAATAAAACATAGCATAGCGGGAGGAGCAGAAGGCTTTTTGAGTAATGGGCTATTGGCATTTTTTCTTTGAAATTACCGTTTCTTGCTGTTTTGGGAGCGAGCCATGATTTTGCTGCTATTAGTACACCCGTAACAATCTGGAATTAATTCCTCATCTCAGCCATATGACTGTTCTAATGGTCTTTTTTACACTTCTGAACAAACCCTACATATGTGCCTTTTAATATGACAAAGATTAGGGTTTTTTTCCTGGTGTAATGGGATCTGGAATTTGGACCCAGACCAGGTATTCATTATAAAAAAAGTCAGAATTAATTTACCTTGACCATGGAGATAAACCACCTTTAATGTTGATTACCTTTACCGTCTCTCATATGTGGGTAATTTAGAATTTAGAATAACAGAGTTGGAAGGGACCTTGGAGGTCTTCTAGTCCAACCCCCTGCTTAGGTAGGAAAACCTACACCACTTCAGACAAATGGTTATCCAACATCTTCTTAAAAACTTGCAGTGTTGGAGCATTCATAACTTCTGGAGGCTACTGATATTTTTTTGTTGTGCTTTAAAATAATGGCTGCTTATTGATACCAATAAATTAGCAGGGATTAGAATTACAGGAGGTGATCTATTTATTCTCATGAAAATTTGGATGCAATTCAGAGATGGATGGATGCCCTCGATTATTTTCTTCTCCATGAAGAATTTCCTCAAGTAGACCATTATGGATTCTGAAGATTCCCAAGAATACAATGAGTTCTTTCATCAAAAGAAAGATCCATTGGTGTAAATAATAGATCATGTTGATCAGAATGAATTCCAATTAGTCATCTAGCTGTCTAAAATAGACAGATGCAATTATACATCAGTTCAGAGTTACCATGGGTGGTCAGTGACTGATAGCAACATAATTTTGGCAAGTTTCATTGTAAACTTCATATTAGAACTTCCCTGCCACTTCACTTTGTTGTTGTTGTTGTTGTTGTTGTTGTTGTTGTTGTTAGTTGAGAAGTCGTGTCCAACCCATCACAACCCCATGGACAACATTCCTCCAGGCCTTCCTGTCTTCTACCATCCTCTGAAGTCCATTTAAGCTCATGCCAACTGCTTCAGTGACTCCCGCCAGCCACCTTATTCTCTGCTGTCCTCTTCTTCTTTTGCCCTCCATCGTCTCCAATGAGTCCTTCCTTCTCATTAGGTGGCCTAAGTATTTGAGTTTCATCTTCAGGATCTGGCCTTCTAAAGAGCAGTCAGGGTTGATCTCCTCTAGGACTGACCAGTTTGATCGCCTTGCAGTCGAAGGGACTCGCAGGAGTCTTCTCCAGCACCATAGTTCAAAGGCCTCAATTCTTTGGTGCTCAGCCTTTCTTATGGTCCAACTTTCACAGCCATACATTGCAACTGGGAAAACCATAGCCTTGACTAGGTGCACTTTTGTTGGCAGGGTGATGCCTCTGCTTTTTAATATGCTGTCTAGATTTGCCATGGCTTTCCTCCCTAGGAGCAAGCATCTTTTAATTTCTTGGCTGTAGTCCCCATCTTGGAGCCCAGGAAAATAAAATCACTCACTACTTAACTAGAAGTCATCAAATCATCAAATCATTTATGTAACTATAGTTGTAACAGCCTCTTTCTGACTCTTTATAAAAAATAGTCTTTCTGTCTGTCTGTCTGTCTGTCTGTCTGTCTGTCTGTCTGTCTGTCTGTCTGCTTGCCTGCTTGCCTGCCTGCCTGCCTGCCTATGTATGAGATGATGGATGGATGGATGAATGAATGAATGGATGAAGATAGATTAAACAGATAAATATGAACTCCCTAATTATTTGCTTGTACAGAATCAAGGACCTGAAATCTGCAAAGGGAACGATCTCGTATTCAAGAGTAGATAGGAGGAACTTAAATCTTAAATACATTCTATATGCATTGTGAGTTCAATAATGCTGCCACTAAGAAAACATCAGATTATCTTAGATGTCTTTGGTATGTAAGTTTGAGACCTATACTTGTCTTAGTTCTGTTTAGCATCAGCACAAAGAGGCATGTTCTTTTTTCATGGCATCCATAATCTATGGATTATTGCACACATTATTTTGTCTAATATGTCATATTTTTTTGCAAATCTTTTCCTGTAATCATATTTAAATCTGTAGCTCTGAACTTCAAAACTCTGTCTCTGCTAAGATGAGTTTCTTACAAGCATTCAGCAATTGGAACTTCGTCTTCAGACTGCCATTCTTAAATGTGATGCAATTTTTGGCTCAAAGAAAAGTATCAAATTACATTTAAAAAGTGTGTGCATGTAAATAGATATTTAAATATGGATCACTGATCACTGATAAAAGCTGAAAGCAGGGATATTATTTACGTACCTCTTCGGTACATTCCCTGTGATGCTTAATTGCATTCACAAACGAGGGCAGACGAGACCTCCTTGAAATGATCAAAGGAATGTTTTTTTCTGAATTTATTTCTGAAGCAATCCACCTAAAATGGAAAAAGATGAGTGAAATTGCTTTGAAACGGCTATGACCGAATGTGTCAAGGAAACAGCCATGACTTCTTGCTAGGATGTGGAATTGTTGGGGAAGGGTCTTTCTTCAAAACAGAAACTCTATTTTGGAACGAGAGTTGGGCAAGGGCTCTCCTGTGCGAGCTGCACTGGCTCCTGGTGGTCTTCCGGGTGCGATTCAAGGTGTTGGTTACCACCTTTAAAGCACTCCATGGCTTAGGACCGGGGTATATACGAGACCGCCTTCTGCCACCGATAGCCTCCCACCGGCCAATACACTCCCACAGAGAGGGACTCCTCAGGGTGCCGTCAGCCAGACAATGTTGACTGGCGACACCCAGGGGGAGAGCCTTCTCTGTGGGGGCACCAGCCCTCTGGAATGAGCTGCCCCTAGAGGTTCGTATGATCCCCGACCTGCATACCTTTCGCCGCGCCCTGAAGACTCTTTTATTTCAACAAGCCAGGCTGGCCTAATAGGAATTTTTAAATTGGGTGTTTGTTAGTTTTTAATTTCATGGGCCAAATTGTATATATTTGTTTCTTAATTGTTCTTAAATTTTGTGGTTTATATGTGTTTTATATGTATATGGCTGGACACCGCCCTGAGTCCTTTGGGAGAAGGGCGGTATAGAAGTTCAATAAAATCTAAATCTAATCTTATCTAAGGGCATGCCTTCCGTGCATGTGCCCAACCTTGAAAAGGTGGCAAATAGGATGGCATTACACCAGGGCGGGTGGGCAGGTGGATGGGCTCAGTGCTATAGGTTCGCCCAAACCAGTATGAACCAGTACAAACCGGCTGAATACCACCCCTGCTTCTCATGTTTGCGTAGTCCCCCGATGGTTGGACTTTCTGTAACTAGCATAATCTACTGCTGATTTCCCTTACAGCAGGGGTCCCCAACTCCCGGTCCATGGAATGGTACTGGGCCACGGCATGCCAGAAACCGGGCCACACAAACAAGTGAAGCTCCACCCACGTGATGTAGGCAGCACACGAAACCACACACAGCCCTCTGGTCCCCAGAAAGACCTCTCTCCATGGAACCAATCCCTGGTGCCCAAAAGGTTGTGGGGATGCTGCCTTACAGTATCTTCCAAATGGCTGGAACATAACATCCTAGCTACTCTATATGTGATCTACTACGTCTTGAAAAATAGGAGCCCACGGCTCCCCAACTACCATCTGATAAAAATGGTATAAATTACTTGCCTCCTTATCTATGCCTGGTTATTTTAAGATCTTGCAGCCCACAACCAGTTTTGAGCAGTAATTAATGGCCGGTGTTACCCAGGAGAAATGGGCACTCTGCTCTGTCCCCTAGTTACGAGCCAATTGCAGATGGTTGTTATCTTCCGTAACACAGAAAATCTCCGGGAATATTTTTTTTTATCCCCTTTTCTTGTGCGAACTGGGGCTTCAACAATGCACCACACTTCTATCGCTCTTCTACTTTTTGACCCTCGCTGCGTATACATATCTATATATTATTCATACCGGATTAAAAATTGATATGCTCTTTACCGCTGTGGCAGAGCACAGTGACAATACAAATTAAGTTATTGTGTACTTAACTTTTCACAATGTGAAATTTGATGGCCCCCCAAAAGTTGGGGATAGGAGAAATAAAACAATAACAACCGAGTGGAGAGTTAATGCTCTTCTGCTCATTTAAGACAGTCAAATTAATCAGCTGCCATACATTTACGCAGACAGTTGTCTTTGGGTGCCTTTGTAACGTGGGTGGGGGGGATGTGAAATACCAATGCTGAAGTCTTAAGGATACTTCTTGGGAAAATACTTGGGGCTCAATTCCAAGTAGAGGTGCAAAGGAAAACATTTAGATTGATTGATTGATTGGTTGGTTGGTTGGTTCAATTTATATGCCGCCCTTCTCCGGAGACTCAGGGAAGCTTACAATGCATTAAGCAGTAGCCTTCATACTTTTGTATATACCTGCTTAGTAGGGCTTTCAGGCCCCCCCCAAGCGGTGGTCTTTTTTATACAAAGTCAGCTTATTGCCCCCACAATCCGGGTCCTCATTTTACCTACCTCGGAAGGATGGAAGGCTGAGTCAACCTTGAGCCTGGTGACATTCGAACTTGCAGTAATTGCAGGCAGCTGGTGCTACTTTAACAGCACTTAGTCTGCTGCGCCACCAAGGCTCTGGTATCTTTATCTTATGATAAAGTACTGCTTAGTTATCTGTCCCTTCTCCCCCCCCCACAAAAAAAAAAACTTCTGGGTAAATGCTTAATGAATTACAGCTAATCGGGAATAATGTTTGCTCTAGATTAAGCCTGCTCACTCAATGGTAGTCCATGGCATCAGTTAGCTAGATCTAGAAGGCTGGAAATAAATATTGAAAAATACAAATACAAATACAAAAATTGGTTTTTTTTAGAGCAGGCCACCAAAAGAGGGCTGGGTAAATTTTTAATCCATAGTGGAACTTTATTTATTTTGCACTTTGTTTATTAGGTTGCTGAGTCATGCATTTTGGATGAGGTGTAGACGTAGAAGTTTATTTTAATTTCTAAGCCTATTTCCAAGACTGAAAACATCTCCCAAATAACCACAACAACCAATGAGACCAATTGGATCAGCCCCCCGCCCCCCCTCCCCGAACTACAAAAACTAGGTATATTAACACTACAGTTTGGTCACAGCTTTGAAGGATGGGAGGGAACTCCAAGATCAAACAGAAAGGATCCATCTTTTTCTGGTTCTATTCCTGCTTCCCAGCTTTTGACTCCCTATTTTTAGGAATTCTGACCATTCGGCTTTGCACCAACGCTGGGCTCCATGGTTCTCAAATGTCTGAGTGTTTGGGATTTTCTCAGCTGAATGTCTTTCTCTTCTCTTTTTCTTTTCAACTCTTGAAACCAGGGGTGTCAAACTCAAGGCTCACGGGGCCGGCCTGGAAATATCAAAGGAGTGGCCCGCGGTGCCTCTTCTGGCCAAAATGTCCCATGGCCCATTTTCAGCCTCCTGCAGCACTCTGCTGGCCAAAAATGGGTTGTTTGGAGGCCTAGCAAGGCCCCCGTGTGGACCATTTTTGCCCCCCGGCCTCCAGCAGCACTCTGTGCAGCCTGTTTTTGGCCGGAAGAGTGCTGCTGGAGACCGAGGGGGGTGGGCTGAAAATGGGCCACGAGAGAGCCTTGGGAGGCCTCCATGTGACCCATTTTTTGATGGCAGAGAGCTGCTGGAGGCAATGCTGATCCGGCCCTCAAGGAAATCCAATTTGACACCCCTGCTCTACCCCCTCAGTGTGACTGTGGTCCTCCTTGACAAAATATCCATCACATTGTGTCCGAATGACCATCAAGAGCTTACATCAGCCCAATGTCTGATTTTTTTCAACATAGACCACCCTGTCCTTGAATGGCTGGGTGGACTGGACATTAAGATTTGAACCACTATAAGTCCATGTATTTTCCATACACCAAGCAAGCAAGCAACCAACCAGTCAACCAATCAACCAACCGAATGAACGGACGGACGAATGAATGAACGAACAAACGAACAAACGAACAAATAAATAAATAAATATTTCCAGTTTTGAAGCTGAAATGAAAGAATTTTTTTACTTTTTACTAAATACTACAATGTACTTCTTGGCTCAAGAATGATGCCGCAACAAAACTCATAATTTAAGTGAAAAAATAATTTTAGGATAGGCTTTTTAGAATAATATGAATTTTGAGTTCCTGTAGTTTAAGGTTTACAATGGGTGTTCCATTAAAAACAATCACATGATGCTTTTCACACACACACACAACAGTATTTTGGCATTTCAGTTTACTATGATATAACCTTCATAACCGTACTCAACGTTAATAATGAGAAAACTGTAATTCGATGCAAAATGAATTAACATACGAATGAAAGCAGATGAAATGGGAATGAATCAGAAATAGACAACCTCTTATCCTAAAGCCAAGAGATCAGTCAATCAATCAATCAAAACAGAGCTGGAAGGGACCTTGGAGGTCTTCTAGTCCAACCCCCTGCTCAAGCAGGAGACCCTATACCATTTCAGACAAGTGACTGTCCAGTCTCTTCTTTAAAAAACCTTCGGTGATTCAGCACTCACAACTTTTGATGACAACCAGCTGTTCCACTGTTATTTGTTCTGTTAGGAAGCTTCTCCTTAATTTCAGGTTGGTTCTCTCCTTGATTAGTTTCCATCCATCAAGATATCACCTTTGGAAAGAGTAAAAAATGGTGTATGGTTGCATAAGCTTAGCAAGCCATAGTTTACCGTGGAGTTGTTCCCTGTCTGTTTTGGAGATGAACATGCAGTTCACAAAAGGCGCTAATTCTTCCTTTTTCAAGAAAATTCCATCCATGGGACAATTTCATCTAGGTGCTGTAGCCGGTCAGCGGCCTATGCAGATTGTAGCTGATTCCAACAATGAGGACGCTGGTGTGGTGCTGCACCAGCAGCCTGTGCAGCTGGCACTCGAGTCGGACAGTGAGGAGGCTGGAGAAGATGTGGTGCCAGAGGTGGGGATTCAGCCAGGGCCTTCAGAACCTCCAGAAGCTCCTTTAAGTGAAGACGACGAAGAGGAGGAGCCTCTTCTCAATGCACGGGCGCGCAGAGCTGCCAAAAGGCAGGAGTGGCTCCTCAGGAGGAGGTCTCCTCGAGAGTAAGGCTTGGGGCTAATTGGCCACTCCCTTAGCCTATTTAAAGAGGAACACTGATTTCAGCAAGCTGTAGGGAACAACTTTAGTTCACTTTCCTTCGCATCTGGATTCTCTGCAAAATTGCTTCTGGGCTTTTTGCCAACCATAGTAAGACTGTGATTACCTTATCTTAGAATTCTTGTAGCCTGTTAAGAAAGTTTATTAACAGCCTTTGTTTGAAAAAGACTGAGTTATTTGAGTAAAATTAGCTTTCTATAGATTTTGTGTGTGCTACATTCTTTGGGGTCCGTAGCTGGGGCAGAACACTAGGAAGAACTTTTATAACCTTTATAATGGCTTGCCTTCAGAAGTTGGGAATGCTCCATCACTGGAGGCTTTTAAGAAGAGACTGGATATCTATCACTTGTCTGAAATGATATACATAAGATGTCCTACTTGAGCAAAGGGTTGAACTAGAATATCTCCAAGGTCCCTTCTCTCTCTTATTTTGTTATGTTAAGCTCCAGCTTGCTAAGCTTATGTGTATCACCTTGAGCTCCTGAATGAAAAGATGGAATAGGAACAGTGGTGAGATTCTGCTGGTTTAACAACCGGCTCGGTGATGGCATATTTCAGGCGCTCATTGAGTCATTATTGAGTCTGTCATCTGCACCTCTATAACTGTCTGGTTTAGTTCTGCAACCCAACAAGACAGACACAGACTTCAGAGGGTAATTAGAACTGCAGAAAAAACAATGGCTACCAACCTGCCTTCCATTCAGGACCTGTATACTGCACGAGTCAAAAAGAGGGCTGTGAAAATATCTACAGACCCCTTGCATCCTGGACATAAACTGTTTCAACTCCTACCCTCAAAATGACGCTATAGAGCACTGCATACCAGAATAACTAGACACAAGGACAGTTTTTTCCCGAACGCCATCACTCTGTTAAACAAATAATTCTCTCCATACTGTCAAACTATTTACTAAGTCTGCATTACTATTAATCTTCTCATCGTTCCCATCTCCCATCTCCTTCCACTTATGATTGTATGGCTGTAACTTTGTTGCTTGGATCCTTATGATTTATATTGGTATTGTTTCCTGATTATTTGTTCCGTATGACTATCATTAAGTGTTGTACCTTATGATTCTTGACGAACGGATCTTTTCTTTTACGTACACTGAGAGCGTATGCACCAAGACAAATTCCTTTTATGTCCAATCACACTTGGCCAATACAATATGTGTGTGTGTGTGTGTGTGTGTGTGTATTCTATTCATGCACAGTTTTGACTAAACTAAACATCCGCATTACTTCTGGGGACTAACACAGCTGAGGCGTGGCAATCCACTCTGCCGCACGAATCAGCTAAGAGGATAAAGTAAGTAAGGCACGCAGGGGTGGGTGGGCTGATTGTCGGAGCGAACCGGTTCGCTCCCAGCTGATCGTCAGAGCTACTGGTATGCCCAAATCAATCCAAACCGGCTGAATCCCACCCCTGAATAGGAATCAAATAAACATAGAAGTGAGGAGGTTCATTCTTCTCTGTAACATAGTTGTGAAGGATATGCTTCCCTGCATCTGTGCAGAGAGCCCAAGAAGGAACAAAGGCAGATAACTCTTCCTCATGTGTGGGAAATAGATCGGGTTGTCCAATAGCCTTGGCGTTTTATGTAGATGGTCAGGCATATTTATTTATTCATTCATTTCAGCAAATTAAAGTAAGCTAAGTGCATTTGACCTCAGATGGCCCCGGTTTAAGTTAATTTGAGAGACAAAGCTTATAATGTTCCGGTAAAACACTTCAACCAGCTTCCCAGCATAGTTGAAATTGAAATGTGATTGCTGAAACATAACCTCTCAAGCCAGATACATGAATTTTTAGGCTGGCCCAGAATAATCTCAAAGAAAATGTGGTCCAGGCGAGAAGCAAACATACAAAAGGACTGCACTGTATGTTAGAACATAGCTCTCTTTCTTCCTGCACAGACAATTTCTATCTATCCGGGGACAAAGAAATTGGAGGTGGCAAAACCATTTTACCGAATGATTTTCAGGAAGAAGAGAAATTCTACAATAGCTCTCAAAGATTAAGTACATTATTAGTAGTACATCTGGCATAGCTTTTTTTTTTCTTTCTCCCAGGATTGTGAGCCAGGGAAATTTGTGTTTCTTCACAACACTTTTTAGATAAGCTCAGCACAAGCCAAACCCATGCTAAATTAGCTTGGAGAAGTCCATGGTGTTATGGTCTTCGTTTTCCTACCATTTGCATTTTTGAATGTTGCAGTGTGTTATTGGTTGGCTTTATTGCTCTCTACTTTGGGATTACTTCTCGGTTAGAATCGTCTCGAAGGTTCTTGTAACAATAAACTGACATTGTTGCATGTGGAAAAGATCCTGATGTAGAGAAAGATTGAATGCCGAAGGAGAAGAGGGTGGTAGAGGATGGGATGGTTAGATAGTATCACTTGATGCAATGAACCTGTATTTGGGCAAACTCTGGGGGGCTGTGGAGGACAGGGGAGGCTGGCGTGCTGTGGTCTATGGGATTGTGAAGAGTTGGTCACAACTTAGCTAGCTGAATAACAACAAAACACGATGGTCTCTGTACCCCATTGTCTACCTGGCACGGTAGCCATCAGTTAGATGCATCTTCCAGTTTCCTTCCTGATTAATGGGTGTCAGGGAAGGGAGGGGCAAGGATCAGGCATGGCTGCAAAGTGAGAATGTCCCTAAACCATGATATGGATGCTTACTTTTGTCTGCCATCGAGAACCCAAACCCCAAAGGAGAAAGCAGAGGGTGAGATAGTGTCATTGACACAATAGACATGAATTTGGGCCAACTCGGAGGGACTGTGGAGGATAGAGGGGTCTAGTGTGCTATGGCCCATGCGATCAGACACAACTTAGTGACTGAATGACAACAATGAAAGCTGCATGTGAAACTGAGGACCTGGGTGAAGAGGGGACAGGCAGATAGTAGCCATGTATAAACCTAGACTAAGAAGCAATGATCAGCTCAAAAATAAGGTGCATGAAAAACAGAGAGGCTCTGTTCTACATTCTTCCTCTACAGAAAAGTAAAAAAGAAAAAGAAAAAGATGTGAGCATCAACTAATCTGATCTTTGTCTGTCGCACAGGTCACAGGCCTTTCCAGTGCCGATACTGCCCCTACAGTGCCTCTCAGAAGGGAAATCTGAAGACCCACGTTCTCTGTGTCCATCGCATGCCTTTTGACAATAGCCAGTACCCTGATCGCAGGTTCAAGCGCTCCAGAGTTGACTCCGAGACTTCCGGGACTTTAGAAGAACCTTCCGCCCTCAAACCCGGCAGCTCAGCGGAGTTAACCGAGGAAGGCAGCAAGTCTCACGAATAAACGCAACTGGACCACTCAAACTTGTGCCCTGCAATATTTACTTTACAGTTTTACGACACGCATTGGAATCACAGAATGCGGGCTTGAAACCGCCTTCTGTGGACAGCCTTTCCTTCCATTTGTGCAAATGCTCAGAAGCGTATACAAACACACACACACACACACAGACACTAACACACCCCCTGTAAGTATGTATGTATGTACTGTATGTATGGTGGGGGGGAGGAGGGAAGCAGGATGGGGTCATCCGTTCTTTGAAAATGGCTGTTCAC
>WNWU01017788.1:0-10417 GCA_012654045.1 Ptyas mucosa | reverse complement strand
TTTTTGTTTGGAAAATGTGATTATTTAGACAACGTCTGAACCTGACACATTACAGTAGTCCAGGCGAGAAGTGACGAGTGCCTGAGTGACCGTGCGTAAGGAGTCCCGATCCAGAAAGGGGTGCAACTGGTGAATCAGGCGAACCTGATAGAAAGCCCCCTGGCCACTTCTTGGCTTGAGCTTGGAGCTGTGGAAAACAGGTGGTGGTTAGGGCCTGAAATCATGTTTTTGATTAGAAACCACGTCCTAAGGTTTTCCACTGCTGCAAGATGTCAAGGATGGAAGCAAAATGGGAATCTGAAGGGATGAAACCTTCCCAGGTTTTATTCCAGGTCTGCAAATGTTGTTAAATGGTATGTATGCATAAAGGCATCTGTGTGTGTATAATAAAAAAAGTTGTTTAGGCAATAAAGCTCATTGTCTTGTAAAATAATAATAAGAATAATAATAAAGCTCCCTGAAATAATTATACTGACTAGTTGGCAGAGAGAAAGCATGTGTGTATGTTAGTGTACACTACAAGGTCTGATTATAGTACAAATGTGTGTGTGTGTGTGGGAAGCCCTCACACAGGAGTGATAAGGTGATCTTGAGACACTTGTGAATGCCTGTGTGCTGAAACCCCCTGAGAGATCTCCTTTCGTATAAAGGAACAGTAAGTGGCAAGGGTTTGTTGTTGTTGTTCTTGTGAAGGTAATAGCAAGTGTTCGAATGAGAAAGAGAGAGAGATGAGAGAGATCCTACGGAGAAGTGGGATTAGAATGAAGTATCGGCGATGTTGAAAGGAGAAGTATTTTTCCTCCCTGTATTTCCCCTTTTTTTTGGGTCTTGAACGAGAGAAGTAGGAAAGGGGGGGAAGGTGCGGTTTGTTTTCCCTTTTACACATTTTTTCCCTTTGCTGAGTTTGTCTGAGAGAAAGGAGGGGCGAATGGGTGACGATCCTGCAGCATTGCTTTTGACTGCATATGGCAGCTACGCAGATATATTTCCTGTCCTGATCTGACTTGCAATTTTGATTTTATTTTTTTATGAAATGGTTGAGATGTTTAAATGAATTTATATAATAGAGAAGTGTTATTACGGTTTGAAACAAATATTTTTTGGCGTAGAGACCCGAAGTACCTCTATTAGGTGGATTTTTTTTACTTTTTGAAGGTGTTCTTTTTATCATCCTCTTTTATGTCTTTATGTCTGTGCATTTTGAATGCTGAGAAGTTAAGGAGATTTCTAGGATATTGAATAGCCTGGTGAATAGTTAACTATGTTATTTTAGCTTAGTGTTGCCTAGATGTTGTGGCTCACCAGTGGCCTGCGTGGCTTTTGGCTGATCCCGACGAGGAGGAGGCTGGTGTGGTGTCATGCCAGCAGCCTGTGCACTTGCATCGGACAGCGAGGAGACTGAAGAGGATGTGGTGCCAGAGGCAGAGACTCAGCCAGGGCCTTCAGAACCTCCAGAGGCTCCTTCAAGTGCAGAGAGTGAAGTGGAGAAGCCTCTCCTCAATGCTCAAGCACGCAGGGCTGCCAAAAGGCAGGAGTGGCTACTCAGGAGGAGGAGGTCTCCTCGAGAGTAAGGCTTGGGACTAATTGGCCACTCCCTTAGCCTATTTAAGTCCCACGCAGTTAGCAATTGTTGCTGGAAACAACGTTTAATTATTATGCAGCGCATTTTGGAGAGTGAGTTTCTTATCACATCTTGGTTTCTGGGCTGGTGGCCAACCTTTGTCGGACTTTGTTTATTCTTTGTACTTTATAGCAGACTGATAAGGACATTTGCACTGAAAGCCTGCATTTTGAAAGGGGTCTGGTTGTAATAAACGGAGTTTTTGGAGCTTGGTGTGTGTCACACTCCTTGGGATCCAGAGCTGGGGCAAAACACTAGATAAGGGAATGGATTTTGAGGATTTTAACCCAGAGGTGGGAAGGAAAGACTAGTAGGTATATTTATCTAAAATGCTAGCTCCTACCCTAATGGATGTTCCCTTGAGGGAAGAATTACTTATTAGTAGAAGGTAAAGATGGACTTTTTGGTCTGGCTAGCAAGTTATCTGTAAGTTAGTCTGTACAGACTTGTGAATTAAATCAAGCTTTGCATTTCTCTGAAGCTTGTGAAAATAGAGGTGTTAGCTAACTTGTGATAGAGGTGTGATTCCTCTCAAGTGGAGAAAGTTAGGTATTTATTGATGATACCTGTATGAGAAATCGCTGGAAGAAAAACCATAGGAAGTTGTTTTGAAGGAAGGTGATGAAGGTAGGTGATGAAGATAGGTTTGAAGAGTTGAAGAAAGCAATAATACAGGCTCCAGTGTTGAGCTTGCCTGATTTAAGGAAAATCTTCCACTTGTTTGTAGCAGTGGAAGATGGCATAGCCAAAGGAGTGTTGGTTCACATATGGGCTGGGAAGAAGAGACCTGTAATATTTTTGTCAAAATTGATGGATCTTGTGGTGCAAGGTTGGCCCTTGTGCATACAGGCTGAAGCTGCCACTGCACTTTCGGTGGAGAAGAGTAGAAAATTAACCTTTGGTGGGGCATTGGTGGTGAGTAGTCCACATCAGGAATACACAAACCTGATGCAGAAAGCCAAAAGGTGGCTCACCAATGCTAGGCTTTTGAAATATGGGATTATTTTATTGTCTCAAGAGAATTTGGTTCTCTCTCTCTTTTTTTTTTTTGGAAATATATATATATATATATATATATTAAACATCTTAAACATAAAATACATCTTTTAAGAGCGAAGGTTTGGTCTGGTCATAAATAGGTACAATTGCTCACACTTCTTTAACAAGCTCAATTCCAAATTTCATCTGTTTACATCTTTTAAAATAAAAGTCAAACCACAAATTTTTATCACTAATTCTAACATCTTAGTCTAAACATTTAGCATTCTATTGTATCACCATAAATCTTAATTTCCAAATAAACACAACTTTTTATATGCAATCTTTAGTTTCATGAGCTGTAAGCCATAATCATCAAAATTATGATAAATCAAGGCTTGAACTATCTCGCTTTGCATGTAATGAGTCTATCTCATGTATTAGTTTCACCTTTTAAGTTGCATTACTGAAATAAATGAACTTTTGCATGATATTCTAATTTTTCGAGTTTCACCTGTAGGGGAGGCATTAATGATTTGATCCCTGTATTGTATTTTGATGTGAAGCCTGTATTTACGGATGATGAAGAACAACAAATGATGGATGATGGGGTGCGTAAAGTGGATGGTAAATGGATGACTAAGGAGGGGGTGCAAGTGCTTAATAAAGCAGTTATGCAGAATGTGATTGAGAGTGTGCATGAGGGGACTCATTGGGGAACCCAAGCACTTCTTGATTTTGTTAAATGAAGATATTTGTAGAGGCATGTAAATAATAACCATACAAGTGGGGAGATGCTATTTACATTGTGTACAAATGCATAAATACATTGTGTAAGAATAAAACAGAAGATTATGTATAACCATGTAGATATTTGACCATTTGGCTTTTTCAATGAATCCAAGTAGATTACATTGAAATGCTGGCAGTGGGAACATTGAAATATTTGCTGCAAAGGCAAATGCTCAGATGACTGTTAAAATCATATTGGAGCAAATAATACCCAAATATGGATTGGTTGATATTATTGATAGTGATAGAGGTACACATTTCACTGTCCAGGTAATAAGGGTAATGGAGCAATTGGGGATTGATTGGCAATAAACATATTGGCAATAGAAACATTCAGTGATAAGGTTCATGTTGGAGCTCCGGGTTCTTTGGACGAAATGTTTGTCTTTATCTCTTTTCCATCTAAAAGAAAAGATGTTTTACCATATGATATGATATTTGGTTTATCCTAAACTGAGAGTATGGGACTGCCTAAAATAAAGCTTAAAGATGTCTTTCTTAGAAAAATATACAGGGACTGTCCCAGTGTTTTTCTCATTTAAGGTCTAAAGGACTACGGACACAAACTCTACCTTTTGATTTCCAAGTGCATGATTACAAAAGCGGTGACTGGGTCCTGATAAAATCTATAAAGGAAAAGAAATTATAGCCAGTGTGGGAAGGACCATTCCAGGTGCTGTTAACCACTGAGTCGGCTGTGAGGACCAAGGAAAAAGGCTGGATTCATTATTCATTAATGTTCATTAAGAGTGAAAGGACCAGTGGATTTGCCTTATGGATGGATTGCATAAATAGATGCAACAAACCTGCTTATATTACCCTTCGGAGGACAGATATCTGACAATTGATGGAGCTTTTCAATCTGATTGATGGATTATTTTACCGACAAATGGAACTTTGAATAGCTGAACTGAACTGAACTGAACTGAACATTTGGTTGGGAGTAATAAACGTTTTTATTGTGTTCTTGATTGTATTAAGAAAAGATATAATTGAATGGTGTAAATTAATGCTGTGATATCCGGTGGATGTAAGTTCCCTATGATCGGCTGAAAGATTTAAAGTCTAATGGTAAGCTTTTATGCTTTTACACATCTAAAACATACTTGAAACAGGAGGCCTAGTCCACTGGGAAAATGGGGTTTGTTGTGGTAATATTCATTACTTTGTGGAATCTTATACTACAGGTGCAGATAGGAATGGGGACTTTGGCTGTGTTGCCTAGTTATCCCATAACATGGCAGCAACTATGTTTCCATACCGGACTTGAGCACCAATATTCCCTGATGCAGACACCACTAACCCTGATAGAAACTACATGCCTTATGGTTCATGAAGCTGGAATTTGTATTAAGTCATCTCTTGATGATGGTGTACCTTTGGGGAAATACCCCAGGTGCAACTGTACATATGAAATATTTTCCCAAGTACAAAGATCTCTCAAATAAAATGGAATTCTTATACAATCAATGCACTGATCAATATGGTAATTATATTCCTTCTTATAGAAGTTTAGGATTACAGAGGAAGGGCTACATTTGCCATATATTGAGTTGGAAGCTCCCTCCAAACTTATGCTTTTATGTGGAAATATAGCATTGGCTAAAGCACCTTTTATATGGGAGGGGCAATCTTAAGGCACCTATGAGATATACCAGAAGTATTGGAGAGTCAAAGAAGAAGGATGGCAATATATTTCTGGATTTGATGAAAGTAACTCTCAATAGTTCATCCTTTTGTATAAAAAAGGGAGACTACAGTCTCTGATATAATGTCAACATGTTTTGTGGGAGTACCAGTTCCTGGGAAGTTTTTATTTGAAGAAGCACAAATTACCATAGAACCTATTAATTATAATTTATGACAAGTGATTCGGGAGTCCACAGAATAAATGGAATGTCAAGCAATGTCGGCTGGCGGCCCCCAGGGGGAGAGCCTTCTCTGTGGGGGCACCCGCCCTATGGAATGAGCTACCTCCTGGAATAAGACTGATCCCGGACCTTCGTACCTTCCGCAAAGCCTTGAAGACTTACTTATTCCAGCAAGCCGGCCTAGCTTAAATGGTTTTAAATTGGGATTTTGAATTTTAAATTGGGAGGCCGATCGATTTAATATCTTTTAATTTATCTTAATTTTTGTATTGTATGTATTTTAATTCTGGCTGTCCACCGCCCTGAGTCCCTTCTGGGAGAAGGGTGGGATACAAATTAAATTATTATTATTATTATTATTATTATTATTATTATTATTATTATTATTATTATTATTATTATTATTCTCCTCAGGGACTCGGGGCGGTGAACAGCCAGCAGATAAAATACAAAAAATACAAAATTTAAAACAGTATTAAAATCCAATTAAATTAATTTGGCCCACAGTTAAAACCCCTATATTAAGACCCCTAATCTAACAGTTTAAATTAAAACAATTTAAAAGAGTAGGTCAGGTCAGCCCGGCTTGATGAAACAGAAACGTCTTTAGGGCACAGCGGAAAGTGCGTAGATCCAGGATCCGCCGTATCTCCGGGGGCAACTTGTTCCAGAGGGTAGGTGCCCCCACAGAGAAGGTCCTCCCGCTGGGGGCCGCCAGCTGGCATTGTTTGGCCGATGGCACCCTGAGGAGCCCCTCTCTGTGGGAGCGTACTGGTCGGTGGGAGGCTACCGGCGGCAGAAGGCGGTCTTGTAAATACTTGGGTTCTAAACCATGGAGCGCTCTAAAGGTGGTAACCAATACCTTGAAGTGCACCCAGAAGACCACTGGGAGCCAATGCAGCTCGCGCAGGAGAGGTGTTACATGGAAGCGCCGAGTTGCCCCCATAACCACCCGCGCGGCCGCATTCTGAACCAGTTGGAGCCTCCGGGTGCTCCTCAAGGGGAGCCCCATGTAGAGAGCATGAATGACTGTGTGTAAGGCATCCCTTTTAAGGGTTAATTTTAATTTTTTTAGATTTTAGTCTTATTTTATATTGTGGCTTGTGTTGTGTTTTATTGTTGTGAGCCGCACTGAGTCCATTGTGAGATAGGGCGGCATATAAGCCGAATAAAATAAATAAATAAAATAAAATAAATCCCGATCCAGAAAGGGATGCAACTGGTGGATCAGGCGAACCTGATAGAAAGCCCCCCTGGCCACAGCCGTCATATGCTCTTCCAAAGACAGCCGTGTATCCAGGAGGATGCCCAAGTTGCGAGCCCTCTCTGTGGGGGCCAACGACTTGCCCCCAAAAGTCAGCGATGGCACCAGCTGACTATATCGGGATGCCGGAAGCCACAGCCACTCGGTCTTGGACGGGTTGAGCCTGAGCCTGTTTCTCCCCATCCAGATCCGCACAGCCTCCAGGCACCGGGACATCACATCAAGGGCATCGTTGGGGTGGTCCGGGGTGGAGATGTACAGCTGAGTATTATCAGCATACAGATGACACTTCACCCCGAAACCACAGATGATCTCACCCAGCGGCTTCACATAAATGTTGAACAAAAGGGGCGAGAGAACCGACCCTTGCGGCACCCCACACACAAGGCGCCTCGAGGTCGATCTCTGTCCCCCCGTCAACACAAACTGCGACCAGTCGGAGAGGAAGGAGGAGAACCACCGTAACACGGTGCCCCCTATCCCCAACCCCTCCAATCAGTGCAGCATGATACCATGGTCGATGGTATCAAAAGCCGCCGAGAGATCTAATAGGACCAGGACAGAGGAACAGCCCCTGTCCCGAGCCCTCCAGAGATCATCCACCAACACGACCAATGCCATTTCTGTGCTGTGCCCAGGCCTGAAACCCGACTAGAACGGATCTAGATAAACCGTTTCCTCCAGGTACTGGGGAAACTGTCGCACCACCACACTCTCAACAACCTTCGCCACAAAGCGAAGGTTGGAGACAGGACAGTAATTTGCTAATACAGCCGGGTCCAGGGAAGGCTTCTTAAGGAGGGGCCTCACCACCGCCTCCTTCAAGGTGGCGGGGAAGTTACCCTCACTCAAAGAAGCATTGATAATCCCCTGGAGCCAGCCTTGTGTAACCTCCCGGGAGGCCAGTACCAACCAGGAGGGACACGGGTCCAGTAAACATGTGGCCGCGCTAAGCCTGCCCAGGATCCTGTCAATGTCCTCAGGAGCCACAGGGTCAAACTCCTCCCAAATGACATTCACAAGACCCGCCTCTGTCACCCCGCCTGAAACTACCTAGTCAGAGTCCAATCCTTCCCGAATCTGAGCGATTTTGTCATACAGCTATTGCACAAAGTCCTCAGCTCTCCCCTGTAAGGGGTCTTCCCTCGCTCCCTGATGGAGTAGGGAACGGGTCACCCTAAACAGGGTGGCTGGGCAATTATCTGATGACACGATAAGAGCGGAAAAATACTCAGATTTTGCCGTTTTTATCGCCACTAGGTAGGTCTTAATATGAGACCTCACCAGTGTCCGGTCAGATTCGGATCGGCTGGCCCTCAAACCGCTCTCTAGGCATCTTTTCTGGCGCTTCATTTCCCTGAGCTCCTTGGAGAACCAGGGAGCCACATGGGACCGGCACCGGGTCAGAGGCCGCAAAGGCACAATGCGATCCAAGGCTCCGGCGGCCGCCCTATCCCAGGCGGCCACCAGGTCCTTGGTCGAACCGTGAGCCAGAGCCTCAGGGAATGGCCCAAGCTCCCTCTGAAATCCCTCAGGATCCATCAGACACCTGGGGAGGAACCACCTAACCGGTTCCGCCTCCCTGAGGTGGGGGGCAGCGGTACAGAAGTCCAGTCAGAGGAGCGAATGATCAGACCATGACAAGGGTTCAATGACTACATCCCCTATATCTAGCTCATTCAGCCACTGACCTGAGACAAAAATCAAGTCCAGAGTGTGTCCCCCCGTGTGCGTTGGGCCATGAATTACCTGGGTCAGGTCCATAGCCGTCATGGAAGCCATGAACTCCCGAGCCGCTTCCGATGTCTCGCCGACAGATGGCAGGTTAAAATCTCCCATGACCATAAGTCTGGGGGTGTCCACCGCCACCCCGGCTATCACATCGAGCAGCTTGGCAGGGCCACTGCTACGTGGCAGGGAGCCAGGTACGTAGTCAGCAGGCCCATCTGAACCCCACGACCCCACTTCACAAGGAGGGACTCACATCCGGCTAGCTGAGGAACAGTGGCCTCCCTCGGACTCAGATCGTCTTTAATAATAACCGCCACCCCACCGCCCCTACCCTGAGCCCTCAGCTGATGGAACAAGCAGAAACCTGGTGGACACAATTCAACGAGGGGGTCCCCCCCTCCTGCCCCAACCAGGTCTCTGTAACACCCGCCAGGTCCGCACCCCCCTCCTGTATAAGATCACAAATGAGGGGGGCTTTATTTACCACGGACCTGGCATTGCATAACATCAACCAAAAACCCGGGCCCTGAGGGTCTGGACTACCCAGGGAACAAGAGGAGCCTTGGGGGCCAGAGCGCAATCGCCTGGAGATAGCGAGTGCGCACTCCCCGAACATGATGTGGCCCCCTGCTCCCGCCATGTCTGCCCCTCCCAACCACAGTACCGATGGAACAACCCTCCACAGTATGGACACTGACCCCTTCCTTAACCCCGGATCCCGCACCCCCCATAACATCGCCCCTCGCTGGGCTAGTCCCCGCCCCCCGTAAATTATCCCTCCCAGAACCCCTTAAAATACTATCTAAAAACTTAGTCAAAAAACCCCTCAACCCCCTTCTCACACCATGCCACCTCTTGGGGTTCCAAAACCTGTCATCAAGGTAGGCCCTCGATAGAGTGGAGGGCCAAACCTGCAAGAGGGGGGAGTCTCGCAGTGCACATAGCTCCGCCGTTGAGTACATCTAGTAAGACCAGGATGGGGAAGCAGCTTGGTAGGGTCCAACAAAGTCCTAGGACAGAAAAGTCTCCATATAGGTAGCAGTCCGAGCTCCACTGCCCTCTCACAGCAGCGGAAGGAGTCAGTTAATACAGTCACTCAGAGGGAAAATTTCCTGGCCACTCTCTCACAGTGGCCAGCCAGATGTCCAAAGGCAAGGAATTTGATGGTTTAATCTCCTCTGGTGATAGATGGTTCATAACAGCCAACTCCCTCAGGGTCCACACAGTGCTGTCCAAGTCCAAGTCCCCATCTGCCAGGGAGTTTCGATGGAATAAAAGCAATTTGAAGCAGGTACAGATGAAAAGCAGCACAGCAGTCCCACGGGAGGATAGATGTACAGGGGGGGGAGGGGGGGGAGGGGGTAGAAACTGATGGTATGGTAGAAACTGTAGACGAAGAATCATCTGTAGACGAAGCGCATGTACATGAACATGGACATAAAGAAATACCTAAACCGGAGAAAGAACCACATTTAGTTATATATGCCCCTATATACATATTTACCTCATATAACTGAAAACACTGCTTTTAAAGGAATTTGGGGTTTGTTAACATCGTGGTTACCCAGCTTTGCATGGTTAAAGGAGTTGTTTGTAGCTTTCATTATCATTGTAATCATATGTCTTATCTCTTGTATCTGTATCAAATGTGTACCTGTATGCTGTAACTGTTGGAAACTTTGGTGGAAACTTTGTTGTCATGTGAAGAAACAAAAGAAACTAACAGGAGGATCACATGGTAGATTGGGAAGATGGGAAGTTTCAATAATGTTACAAGACAAATGCAATTTACAGGAATAAACCTGATAAAAAGGAAAAGGGAGGATTGAGAGAAAAATGAATTATTCCTGTAAAGAGCATAACCTGAGTAACGCCATTTTAAACGCCATATTTAACCTTTATATAATCTGATTATATAACCTAGTAGTGAGGACATGAGAAAGGGAACTGTGATGTTCCTGTGATGCTTGCTTTGAGGACATATGATGCATATTTTGGGAAAATAAATGTTTTGGTACATTCCAAAATGGGTCTGGCTGATTACAAAGAGGAAGAGCCTACAGATAACAATACCAATCAGCATGGGAACATCTGTGCAGGGTATTTTCGCAGGGTATGTTTTGGAGGGGAACTCCAGGGTGGAACATGTGAAGAGAGCCA
>WNWU01017775.1:0-17052 GCA_012654045.1 Ptyas mucosa | reverse complement strand
TTAATTTTTTCAGATTTATATACCACCCTTCTCCCTGAGGACTCAGGGTGGTGTACAGCCTAAATTAAAAAACATAGAATACAAACATTAAAAACAATTAAGAATATATATAAATTTGGCCCCATACATTAAAAAGTGACTAATCAATTAAAACATTTAAAATTATTGATTCTAAATTTAAATTAAATTTATAAATGTATTAAAATTTTTACTTCGTTAAATTGATTTTCAAAAGGTAAAACTGATTAAAAAAGCAACTTCTCACTAGTAGGAGGTGCAAAAAATTCTTAAGGACTATATAAAACATTGTCAATCCCTTTGAATGGGGTTCAAAACAGTTTTCTACTAAAGCTACAAAGCAAAAGGAGCTTCCAAATAAGGGCTGTCAACCTTAAAGGGAATGTTATTTGTTTCTGTATATATTTATTTCCTCAAGTCATGCGGCTGCCATGCTGGTGAAATAAGACCAAAACTGACTGCGTGATTTCTGGAACTGTCATGATGTAAGATCAGGAGTGGCTGCTGGGGGTTCTCAGGAGTTCGGGAGAACCTCTAGCTAAGATTCTGTGCAGTTCAGAGAACCCCCAAATCCCACTCCTGGCTGGCTCCACCCCCACCCCATTCCGCCTTTCTCAGGAGACTCCATGCGGCCTGTTTGCAATGCAGGTAAGTGCAGGGCATGCACGAAGGCTTACGGAGGGTGAAAAATGGGTGTCCTGAGCATGGGGAGGCCATTTTCGCCCTCCTGGAGGATTGAGAAAAGCCCCCCTCCCCCGGCTGTGGTGCAGGAGGCTGACTAGGCCATAACCACCATGATCACACCCACCCAGCAATCAGGCAGAGAACCTCTTGCTAAATTTTTTCAATTCTTCTGGGTAAGGGCATTATCTCATATCACAACCGTCATTGTGATTTGATGTGAATTGAAAGCCTTGGATCCCCTTTTTAGGAACAGAAGTCAGGTTGCTCTATCCCAGTGTGGTGAAAAAGAGTCATGCATCACTCTGGGTAACTCTGGGCTGCTTAAAACATTACTGTTGTGGCCTGTTGCCCGCCGGCCCCTCCAGCAGCCAACT
This sequence comes from Ptyas mucosa, assembly GCA_012654045.1. Lineage (NCBI taxonomy): Eukaryota > Metazoa > Chordata > Lepidosauria > Squamata > Colubridae > Ptyas > Ptyas mucosa. Next base: position 15,976 of record WNWU01017775.1, on the reverse strand, counting down.
CAGAGGAGGAGGAGGTGTGGGAGTCAGGGTCAGCCTTAGGCAGCCTGAGAGCTCCAAGAAGGAAGAGGGAATGGAGCTAGCAGAGAGAGAGATAGACAGACAGACAGACAGACAGACAGACAGAGACAGACAGAGGCAGAGGCAGAGGAACACCTTGGCTGTCCATTGGTTCTAAGATGGAGAGTCAGCAGCCTCCAGGTCTAGAGGTAGCTGATGAGGAGGAGGAGGAGTAGATGGGTACAGTGCCTGATGCACAGATTGAAAGAGTTGAGCGGCTACTGGCAGGGTGTCAGTGTGGCCAAGGAGGTATAATTATTACCGGTTCGGTGAACCAATGCCAATAATCCCTAGTGGTTCTCTAGAACCTGTCTGAACCGGTCTGATTTCACCCTGGTTTTGACTGAATTTCATTGGATTCAGTCTGACACCAAATTCAGAAACTACGAAACGAAATTGCCTTCTTCTTTTCCAAGGAAAGAAGCCGAGGTGGCGCAGTGGTTAGAGTGCTGTACTGCAGCTACTTCAGCTGACTGCTAGTTCAGCAGATCAGCAGATCAAATCTCACTGGCTCAAGGTTGACTCAGTCTTCCATCCTTCCGAGGTGGGTAAAATGAGGACCCAGATTGTTGGGGGCAATATGCTATTTAGTATACTGTCTTTGTTGTAAGCCGCCCAGAGTCCTCGGAGAGTGGGCGGCATATAAATATGAATAATAATAATAATAATAAAAGGAAGAAGCAAGGCTATCAGAAGCACAATCCAAGCATCTGATGGCCCCTCTCATCAGTTTGATGTGGCTTCATTTGGCCATTAAGCCATGGTGACTATACTTAGCTTGCTTCAAAAAGGTGTTACATCTTTGGACAATAGAGACAAGACACCAATATTTTTCTCACCTTGTTGAGGGACGTTAGCTGTTGAACAGCATCTTGGTTGACAAAAAGTCCCTTTTTTTCAAAACTCCCCAGTTTGCCTTTGAGGAAGTAATCTTTAGGGTCAACCACCCCGCTCACGATGTCCAGATCTACAGCTATATCTCCATTTTGATCCACGTACAGTTTCCAAAGGGAAATATTACAAAATACGCTCTTCTTCATAAAGGGATGAAGCTAAAATGGAAAAGTCCATGAATTTTAAAAGCAGAAACCTTGGTTTCTTATCCTACATCACGGATGTCAAACTCGATCGCCTCACGTGATGTATCGCAACGTATCATGACATTTTTTGTCTTTGCTGAGCTGGTGTGTGTGTGTGTGTGTGTGGCCTGTACGTGATGCATCTGGCCCACGGGCTGCCAGTTTGACACCCCTGTCCTACATGGTGTATTCACATTTGAATCTTTACAGTTTTACCAGTTGCAAATATGCTTAATTAGAACAGGTGTTATTTCCACAAGTGAACAAAAAAAAAAAAACATTTAGCAAAATTTGTCCATCACAGAATGACCAAATATTATTGAGAAAATATACTTAACACAATTGGCCAATTATAGGGAAGATTCTAGAGTAAATGACAAATGAGCCCCGAAGAGGAAGAAAATTTTCAGTCTGTAATATCAAAGTATATTTGCCATAATTTTTGCTGTTTGGAACTTTATGCTCCAAGCAATTAGAGTGGCCAAACCTGTCTATCTTTTATGGCACAAGGAGGTTGAGATGATTCTCTCCCCTCTTCCTTTGAGTTCCTTCTACAAAGGGACCAAGATCCTTGTTTGGATCCAATACCTGCCATGGCTGCAGTCGTGAATCCCTCAAGTTCTCTTTGTCCTTCTTTCTTCTCCTCCTGGATCTGGAGGCATATGCAGCATTCAAGGCATGGATCAGAGTCCTCACGATACTGAAAACTTTTACTTTAATCATAATCCACAAAGTACCTTTTTTATTCTCCATTGGTGCTTTCTGGGTGCATCTTCTCCGACCTTTGACAGAAAAGGGATGCTTTGAAAAAGAACATTGGAAAGATCGATCTCGATATTGGGGGTCTACATAGTGGAACTTGTATACAGCACTATCTTTTGTCACTTTTTTTTCCTGTAAAGAAAAAATCCATACACTATGAATGTACTTGAAAACTTTGATCATTCGCATGTTAGATTTCTCGAAGACTGTGAGGATCCAGACTTTCCCTTCTATAGGTCCAGACAACTGCATAAATGTTAAATGAAAAGGAATAATTCTCTCCAAAAGAGGAACATGTTCGATGGAGTGAACAAAGACATTGACTTGTCTCCACTTAGAGATGGCATCCCTGAGGGGTGCTGTAAGTCGAGTCGTTGAGAATCGTTGTGATATAACAACACAAATCCCATTCCTGACAAGAATGCGAGTAAAAATCCTCATGAAATTCTCTCCATTTTCTGTGTCTGAAGCAAAGAGACCAATCAAGGTCCATCTGAAATGGAGGAGCAGTTGGACAATGCCGGGATATTGGATCCCTTCTTTGGGGAACATCGGGTGGAAAAAGGGGAATTGACTTTTATCACTCAGAGCCTCTGAAACAATTTCATAACTGGTCTGAAAAAAAGGTATGAAGAATTCTCTGTTATATTTGGGGTCAGATCAAGTCCAAATGTTAGCTTTTAATCCATCCAACTTGGTTCTTATGAACATATAAGAATAGCATGTGGTTGATCAGTTATTAGACATATGAAGATACATAATATAATAAGCAGAACCTTATATAAAATAGAATAAAAACAAATTAATAAGAATAAAACAGAATAAAGACTACAAATAATATTTCTGTATCATCACTACAAGTTGCCACCATGAGATCCACATATGGGGATACCAGCTGAACTCTTTTGTTCAGCTACCATTTCATGGTATAAGTACGTTTTAAAATTCTGATTGCAAAGGAAATATATTGGTTTAATGCAAAGATTTCAAAAGTTCCTTTATCTAAGGTGCGGTTTAATATACTGCTCTCTCTCTTTCATATACCTATTAATATAAATATGGTATATCTCATATAGTAGAACTACGCTACTTACAGTCTGACCCAAACGTGGTACACAAAATAATCCGCTACAATGTCCTTCCTATCAATGACTACTTCAGCTTCAACCACAACAATACACGAGCACAGAATAGATACAAACTCAGGGTCCACCGCTCTAAACTCGATTGCAGAAAATACGACTTCAAGCATAGAGTGGTCAATGCTTAGAATGCACTACCTGACTTTGTTGTTACATCCTCAAACCCCCATAACTTTAACCTTAAACTGTCTATTGTTGACCTCACCCATTCCTAAGAGGTCTGTAAGGGGGCGTGCATAAGTTCACCAGCGTGCCTTCCGTCCCTTTCCTACTATCCCCATTAATTCGTTCCCATTTCCTGTATCAATAATAATGTTTATACTTCTTCCTATTATGTCGTATATGTTTGACAAACTAAATAAAATAAAATAATAAATAAACAAGTAATTCATCCACTCATTCAAGTAATTCTATTATTAAATTACAACAGTGGTGGGATTCATCCCTGGGGAAGTGAGACTGCTATTGAGATGAGGTAGACTGGTTGCTTTCATGGTGTGGAGACAATAATTTGGTCCTTAACACCAATAAGACCAAGGAGGTTATAGTGGACTACAGAAGGAATAGATCAGACATCCAAGCCAAGTGGCCAATTTTAAGTTTTTGGGTGTTATCATAAAGAGGACCTGACCTGGGGAACTCATATTGCAGCACTGGTGAAAAACACTGGTAAAAAAAATTGGTGACCTTCTACCGCTGCACCATAGAGAGTATTTTAACCTACTGCATCTGTGTATGGTTTGCCAATTGCAGAGTGGCAGATAGGACAGCACTCTAGAGGGTTAGCATCATTGCCTAGAGGATCATTGGTTGCCCTCTCCTCTCTTTGCAAGAGCTTTATAGCTCCCGCTGCCTTAAGAAAGTTCAAAACATTCATAAAGATCCATCCCATCCTGGGCACCCCCCCTTTTTTTTCGAACTATAACCATCTAGCAGATGGTACAGGATAATAAAATCTAGGATAAATAGGCTGAAAGACAGCTTCTATCCCAGAACAGTAACTATATTGAATTCTACGGTATAGTGTTATACTAATGCAGTATCAGTGGATTTCAATTCAATTGTATGGAATGTGAAGGATGTGGGTTTTTGTTTTATTTTTATAGTTTTCTTATGTATGATGAACACTGAAGATGGCATTTAATTTCATTCTATGAGGTGCAATTACAATAAAGTAAATTAACATAAACAAAACGGTTGGATCTATTGTTCCATTCACTTGACCAGATAGGAAACACACACACACACACACACACACACACACACACACACACAGACACAAACCTGTGCCACTTTGTAGGTGCCTACTAAGGTTGACATCTGGATGGTGATATCACTGGCAGCTGCATCAAGAAGAGCCAAAAGGTTGTCCTTCCTTCCACAGTTGTAATTGGGAACATTGGCTTCTCCGGTAGAGAGCATGTCCAGCAAAGCTTCTGAAGTGCCAATTGTGTTAAAATAGTCATTCTGGATGTTGTAGCCAACAGTGACATTTTGCAGGTACGGTTGATTCTTGTTGATCTCTTCAATGTTCACAATGAAACGGATAATTCTAGACATATCATTAAATGTCTTACTGTAAAATAATGTTCAAGTTTATTTATTACTCTTTGGATCCTTATGCTAATACTGATCCATAACCATGGGCAAATAATCGTCACCCTTTTTATTATTGTTCAGAAGATGGGATTGAGAATAACCTCCACCAGGGTTAAAAGTTACAAATATATCATTTTGTAATAGTGCTGATTTTCATTAACTCGGTTTCAAACTAATTGAATCATTAGATTAGAACCACCATTAAAAGAAGAGGCTTTTTCATAGATGCCCAGGAAAAGCGATTCTACAAAGAACTCATCCTGTCTTTCTATAAGAATGAGGGAATGTCTATCAATGAGATGTTATAAAAGAATGGAAAAGGGCTGGTCAGAGGAAACTACAGCGCTTTCCATCATTATTTTAAAGAAAACCTGGCATTCAAGTGATAAACTCTGCACTGGACAGGGAAGGGGAAACAATTTCGAATTCTTTCAGGTGTTTTCCTTGCCCCATCTCTGGATTTGAGTTTCTTCTGCAAAAGAAGATAAAATAGGGGACCCGTGGAAATCGAAAGGATTCAGGAAATTAGACAGGTCCTGTAACATAGGAGTCAGGGAAATAAAAAGAACAGAACCGTAAATGGAGGGAATGCAACTCCATCAAACATATTAATGACTTACGAGTGAGACTTTTTATTTGGAGCCATGTTGAAAGGCAACATTTCACGTGATATTCTTGTGGCACAGAGGACTATACCAATGAGATGGTCTCCTTGCCCATAATAGCTCCATGGATAGCTTTCATCGCGTTGCTCCAAACTCAGCGGGCACTTCAGTCTAAGCTTCCCGGACACTTGCTGGGACACCAGAAGCATCAGAAGCAGAAGAAAGAGGTCCATAATTCAGAGGGATGAATCAACCCCTTTCCTATTTCTAAACAAGAACAAGAAGAGTTAGGAGAATTCAGAACACTCTACAAGATGGAAATGCCAGGGACTTTTCCAATATAGATCGAGACAAGCTGACTTTTGTCTTGAAAGGAAAGCAATGTACATTCAAAAGCACAGTCCCTGCCTGTCCCAAAACTTGTGCCACAGAGCCTGTGATCTGATGCATATATTCTTTCCTGATGCAAGACCTTTGCCTGTTGCTTCAGTCTAATGTTTACATCAAAGGGAGTCACTGGAGAAGCAGCAGCAGATGTCCCAAACCCAGAATTCTGATCATTACACTGAGAAGCAACTTCTCCTCTTGGGATCCTAAACTACTTCACGGTCCCATCTGCAGAGGAGAAGCTGGAGAAAAGGATGTTAGTGAAAACTCCCAGATACATCCTTGGAGACCCTGTTCTCTAGTGATTATCCTTCCTGTCAGGACTCATCCAGAAAACAGATGAAGATATATCAACAACCAGGTAACTTTTGCTGTCCTTCAAGATGGTCTCTCCTCCAAAGTCTCTTGGGCAAAGTCATCCAGAGCTATGGAGAAAATCAGTCACTTGAACCCTCTCTAAAGTTAAGACTAGGGCCTGTTTGTGATTTTCTTTTCTTTTAAATCTTGGTTTATGTACCTTAAATTGGAGCTGATTTTAAAATTCCTGAAGTATCTGAAGTGAAATTTCACTTCCCATCTGTTCTAGAAATAGAACAGATCAGAAATATCAGGTTTTGGATGAGAGGTGACTAAAAGACAGGAAAGTGATAGCTTTTAACATTGAGTAAATAGAGAGAAAGTTAAAGGAGGGATTGAAAGTTTTTTTTCCCTTGACACTCTCTCTGTTGTCTTTCCCTATTCATGTAAGATGTTGAAATCCTCTATATTTTGAAGTTTCTTGGTTTGTTAAATAAAGAGTGGGCTGTGAGGTCTGCAGGTGAGATGGTGGGAGTGCCAACAGTGTGGTGGATGGTGAGACTTGATTTCTTCCCACAACGCTAGTTTGAGGGGACCTGGGATTTTTTTTTTTTGAAAATATTTTTTTATTTTAAAACAAAAACATCGATCGGTTAACATTCTTTTGTGCTTAATCCCATTTCCAAAAGTACCAAAGTACCAATTAGGAGCCTGAGTGGTGTAGGAGGCTAATGCCTCCTCTTAAGGCAGCATTTAACATCCAGCTGCCTGCAATTACTGCGAGTTCTAATCTCACCAGGCTCAAGGTTGATTCAGCCTTCCATCCTTTCTAAGGTGGGTAAAATGAGGACCTGGTTTGTGGGGGCAATAAGCTGACTTTGTATAAATATACGAAGTATGAAGGCTATTGCTTAACACATTGTAAGTCCTGAGTCTCTGGAGAAGGGCGGCATATAAATATAAATAAAAATTAAAAAAAATAATAAATTTGTGACAAAAGTTTTTTTCTCATAAGAAAGAACTTCACATATTTTATCTTTACATCAATCTCATATTTCATATTTTATCTCCATGTTTTATTGTCTATCCATTGATAAACTAATCCCATATCAAATAATATTGTTTCTCTTCCTGTTCCCCAATTTCAAATGTCAATTTACTCATTTCAGCACATTCCATAATTTTCTTAATAACCTCTTCCTCAGTAGGTAACTTCGCTCCTTTCCAATTTTTAGCAAATACAATTCTAGCCACTGTTAGAATTAAATATTGCAATTCTCTATTATATGTTTCTGGTAAAATCCCTAATAAAAATATCTCTGGTTTAAAGTCAATGTGTTTCTTTATCATTTTTTCCAGCCACGTGTGTATCTTAGTGCAATATGTCTTAGCTTCTACACATGTCCACCACCTATGGTAATATGATCCTGGAGTTTGTTGACACTTCCAACTTTTCTCCGATTTATACTTGAACATTCTGGCTATCCTCGTTGGGGGTAGATGCCACCTGTAAATCATCTTATACAAATTCTCCTTATATGCTGTAGACCTTGTCATTTTATAATTTTGCAACCACGATTTTTGCCATTTCTCTAAATCAATACCATGACCAACATTTTTTCCCCATGCTATCATTGGTTCTTTAACTTGTTCTTCTTCCAATTTTACCTCTAGCAAATATCCATATAGTTTTTTAATTACATAGTCATCAGAACCCATTAAAATCTTACCTAAGTTAGTCATAACATTGTAAAAATCTTGCTTACCATCTTCTTCATGTCTAGAACGTATTTGCCAATAAGAAAACCAATCCATCTTAAGACCTTGTTCTTGCAATTCTTGCTTTGATTTAAGTTCACCCTTTTATTCATTAATTCATTATATCTAACAATTTGTTCCCTTCTAAATACTACTGAATATGAAAATGCTTCTATTGTAGATACCCAGACTGGAATTTTCAAATAATGTTGCTTTTTAATCTTCTCCTAATTCAGTAAGAAAGCTTTACATAACTGTTGTCTTCTAAAATACCCCTGTATTTTTGTTCCTTTATACCACAAGAAAGTATGCCACCCCATCAACAAATCATGCCCTTCTAAATTCAATAATCTAGTATTAAGGGGGTAGATGGCACTTGAAGACTTTGGAAACGCTGTTGGAAGAAGGGATTTCTCTGACTTGGTTGCAGTATAATCAATTGCAGATGAGATGGAAAGAAGATCAACAAACTGGTTTGATGGAATATGAAGTGGAATTGGTTAGACAGATAAAAGAGACAGGTCCAATGCATATTAAGAGAGTTTATAATGTTTTGCTAGAAAGGGATTCAGAAAATGAGTTAGTTAAAGATTGTATGATTAAATGGGCACAGAATTTTTCTCAACCAGTTATGATGGATACTTGGGAAAAAATATGGGTTTAGAATGTTAAATTTACACAGTCACAGAATTTGCGAGAAAATTTTTATAAAATGTTTTATAGATGGCATTTATATCCCAAGAAATTGTCTTGCATGTATCCTAACGTTCAACCAAAATGCTGGAGATGTGAGTGTTTAGATGCTACATATTATCATATTTGGTGGACTTGTAAGAAAGTGAAGGCTTTTTGGATAAAAATCTGGTGGGTTGTGCAAAATGTTTTGAAGAAAAAAATACAATTTTCTCCACAATTATTTTTACTAGGTATAGTTAAGGATTTCACACTGGGAGAAACAAAATTGGTTTTATATATGGTGACAGCAGCCAGGTTATTGATTGCTCAGTATTGGAAGAATGATGTCCTACTGACGGTGGACCAATGGACTCAGAAGATGGCTGGATTTGCAGAAATGGCGAAGATTTCAGCTTTTTTAAAAGACCAGACGCATGAGAATTATATACAGGAATGGAAAAAGTGGATTGATTATATACAGAATAAATATCAGACTAGAAAATATTATGTAGCTTTCAGCTGAGGGGGAATTGATTGATGAGTTAGTAAATAGAGAATAAGTAGGGATGAATAACATATATATTGTTTGGAATTATTAGTATTGCATATAGTGGAAGTCAAGGGGGAGGGGAGGAAAAGGGGTGGTGGGGGAGGGTTGGGGGGGACTGGGAGGGAATTATATTTTTTGTATATGTATTTTTACAATGTTGGGGAAGGGAGGGGGGAAAGGGGGAAAATTTGTATGTGTAAAACTTTTTCAATAAAAAAAAAGTTATCCATTCTCCATATCAAACTTGTTGCTTGATAGTAAAGTTCCCAATTAGGTAAACTAAAGCCTCCCCTCATCCTAGCATCTTGTAGCAGCTTTAATTTTATCCTTGCCTTCTTTCCCTGCCAAATATATTTCAACATCATTCTATTCAAATCTTCAAAAAAGTCTTTCCCCAATTTAATTGGAATTGTCTGGAATAAATATAAAAGTGTAGGCAAAATATTCATCTTAATAGTTGATATCCTACCAATCAAAGAAAGCTGCAAATTTTCCCATTTCGCCAAATCTATCCCTATTTGTTGCTTAAGTTTATTATAATTATTTTCTTTAAGTGTACTCTCACTGTCCAATATTTAATCTTATTTGTAACTTGCATATCTCCATCAGTTCATCTTTTTGCTTTGTCAACATATTTTTAGTCAAAATCTTCATTTTATCTTTATTAATTTTCAAACCAGCAACTTTCCCGAATTCTCCAATGTTTTCTATCAATTTATTTATTGATGTTAGTGGTTCTTCAATAATAAATACCAGGCCATCAGCAAATGCTTTTTTTTAAAAAATTTGATTTATATGCCGCCCTTCTCTGGAGACTCAGGGCAGCTTACAGTGCGTTAAGCAATAGCCTTCATACTTTTTGTATATTTATACAAAGTCAGCTTATTGCCCCTACAATCTGGGTCCTCATTTCACCTTCCTTAGAAAGGATGGAAGGCTGAGTCAACCTTGAGCCTGGTGGGATTTCAATTTGCAGTAATTGCAAGCAGCTGATCCTAATAACAGTGAATTAGTCCACTGCGCCACCAGGACTCAAATGCTTGCAATTTATATTCTTCTCTTCAAATTCTCATGCCTTTTATATCTTTTTTCTTCCCTAATATTTCTATTTAAGACTTCCAATGTCAATATAAACAACAATGGGGACAGTGGGCATCCTTGTTTAGTACCTTTTTCTATTTCAATAGAATCAGTCAATTCTCCATTTATCATTACTTTTGCCGTTTGTTTATGGTATATAGCTTCTATTGCCTGTATAAATTTTCTGCCAAAGCCCATCTGTTCCATTTGAAGTAACATAAATCACCAATTCACGTTGTCAAAGGCTTTTTGTGAGTCTAAAAATATCAAAGCCATCTGTTTTTCGGGATGAGCTTCATAGTATTCCAAAGTATCCAAAATTATTCTAATATTGTCTCTAATCTGTCTTTTTGGAAGAAATCCATTTTGATCTGAATATATAAAATTATTTAAGTATCTTTTAAGTCTTTCTGCCAATATTGAAGTAAAAATTTTGTAATCTGAATTCAGCAGGGAGATAGGTCTATAGTTTTTGATTTGTTGTGGGTCAGTATCTTCTTTATGGATCAATGTAATATATGCCTCAGTCCATGACTTAAGTATTTTCTTCTTCGTCATCACTTCATTCATAACTTTTAGTAATGGGAGACTTAAAGATTCTTGTAATGTCCTTTAATATTCTACAGGCAAACCATCTGGCCCAGGTGCCTTCCCATTCTTTTGTTTCTTAATTGCTTCTATTAACTCCATCATCGTTATATTTCCCTCTAACATCTCCTCAATATCTTTGGGAATTCGAGACAAGTTTGCTTTTTGTAAGTATCTTGTCACATTTTCCTCCTCTATCTTTTCTCTCTCATAAAGTTGTCTGTAATATTCCTGTATTATCTTTCCCATCTCTTTGTTTCCAAATTTACTTAGCCCTTGATCATCAATTAATTGTGTTATTTTTCTTGATTCTCTTTCTTTTTTCAGTTTATATGCTAACCATCTTCCTGGTTTGTTTGCATTCTTAAAATAGTTTTGTTTAGTGCTTCTAATTTTTTGGCTAATTCTTCTTTCTCCAGTAAGTCCATTTTATGCTTTATAGTATCCATTTTCACTTTAACATCTTTTTTATATGGACATTTCTGGAGTTCCTTTTCAAATCTCTTATAATCATCTTCCAATATTTTGTATGTTTGCCTTTTCTTCAAATTTCTCTTCCTTGTATAGTCCATTATTAGGCCTCTTGCATAGGCCTTCATCGTATCTCAAAGTTTTGTGTCAATGTATCTTCTTTCTTATTCTCCTTAAAAAAAAAAGTCAGCTCTTTCTCCATTTTTTGTACAAAGTCTTTCTCTTTTAGTATTACCGTATATACTCGAGTATAAGCCAACCCGAATATAAGCCGAGGCCCCCAATTTTACCAAAGAAAACTGGGAAAACTTATTGACTCGAGTATAAGCCAGGGGTGGGAAATGCAGCGGCTACTGGTAAATATCAAAATAAAAAAAGACTGGTCAAAAGTGCGAGGACCTGTCAGAAATCACTTTTTTCAGCCCTCTGGGTAGTCCTTTTGTGTATATGCACTACTCAGAGGGCTGAAAAAGTAATTTTTGATTGGTCCTCGCACTTGTGACCAGTCCTCAAACTTACGACTGTCCTCACATTTTACGTTTTTGCCCTATCTTATCACCATTTCTCTCTCCCCCTCTCTTTCTCATTCTTTCTCTCTCCCCCTCTTTCTCTCTCTCTCTCCCCCACTCTCTCTCTCATTCTCTTTCTCCCCCCTTTCTCAAAGAGAGAGGTGGTAGGTTTGAGGAGAAAGATTGCTGTACAATAAAAAAGATGAAAGGGAAGAAAACCAACCCCAAACAAATATAAAGATATCAAGATAAAGAATAAATTGTTAAACTTTAAAGAATAAAAGAGAACAAATATGAATAAATAGCAATAATTAGAAACACACATACAAACATACAATGTATTTTCTTTGAACAGAGTATTTGGCCTGTTCACAAATTTAAACCGTGCTTAGTCATTTCACTTAAATTTACAATTTCTATATTTCCTTTTTGCCATATTTATTCCTCATCTATTTTTTTAAAAAACCAATATTACCCTTCATCCTCATCTCTAATCTTAATCAAATTCAATTGTTCACTTCTATTCTATATTATACCCCTTCCCGTTGTCATCTATTTTTATATCCATCCTCACATTGGTTAATTATGTAATATTACAATTGTTCAATACAAATTCAACATTTTAATAAAAACCAATTAGTTATATAACTATCTTTTTTGTATATTAATCAATATGAACATGAATATTCCAATTATTTCCATGCAATCCAATTTCTTACAAATCAATTACCAGTAGTTATATTTACCAATAATAATAAACCAAATAATTTCCCCCATATATTCTTCCAAACCACAACTTAACCGTTTCTGCTTTCAACACAATATACAATTAATAGTATCTCAATTATTACAATTCCCTAGTTAAATAGAGCTTTTTCTTTTGTGTTTTAAAATCTCGAACTCTCCTCTTTTGCCATTTGCCATGAATTTCCCATTGTTTGCACCTACTTTTTTTGATGAGGAAAAAGAAATCTGCCTTTCCAATGTTGCAAGCAAAAGAAAAAGAAATCTCTCTCTGCCTCATTTTGTCACATTGCAGCAAAGACCCTGCTTTAGTTTCAGTTTCGCTTTTTTAGCATAGCTGGGAGAGGGAGGGAAAATGCTCCAGCAATTTACCTCTTTGCAGCTAGCTAGCAACAGAGCCCAGGTAAAACAGCTGAGAGCAAATCAGCTGAGAGTCGGGAGGCTGTTCAAATCAACTTATGGTAATTAACCTATACTGAAGCTGAAAGGGGCTGTTTTTTCTATTTTTGCAGACAGGGATCTACTCATTTGTTTTCTTTTAACACTGATCAACTGTACAGGGGCCCTTTGAAGCCCCCTGGCAAGAATTTAAAGTTTTTTTCCCTCTAGCCATCAGCTGGGACTCAGGAGGCAGCAATAGATTGGGAGTGGGCGGGGTAAGCAAACCCCGTTCTCCCGCCATTCCCTATCTTGTCCTGCATTCTTTCCCAAAATCGGGACATTTTTAAAATCAGAGTCTGGTCACCTTAGGAAAAAGGCATTTTTTTCGTGACTCGAATATAAGCCGAGGGGGACTTTTTCAGCCTGAAAAACGTGCTGAAAAAATCAGCTTATATTCGAGTATATATGGTGTATTATTTAAAGTCCATCTAAATCTTCTTTTTCGTCCTTTCCTAGTAACTATCACAGGATTGTGATCTGCCCATATATTTGTTTCTATCTCTATTTGTTCTATATTCAAAGTCAAATCCACTGTTGTCCATATAAGTAGTTGCCATCAAAAATTTCAATTGACTAGACCAAATTTCTTCCCATTTTGCCAAATCGAATGAGTGGCCAATATTCCTCCCCCAGGCAATCATCAAGTCTTCGACAATCTCGTTTCCTATCCAATGGTTTATTAAAAAATTGTAAATCTTAGCTAACACTTTTTCCTCCTTCCCTAATATAATCTTATCTAACTCCTGCAGGGTCCTAAAAATACCTCCTTGCTCCTTATCTTTTTTGTATTTGGAGTTAATCTGAGCATAAACCCACCAATCCACTTCCGTTCCCTGCAGAGCTAGTTCAGTTCTTGTTTTTAAACAGCCTTGACTATCAAGCAGCTCACTATAAGGTAGATGTTTTTCTTTATTATATAGAGGGGTATATGTCATGGCTTCTAGAGGGACCAGCCAAGAGGGGGTCAAAGAATAAAATTTGTCTTTAATTTTCCTCCATGTTACGATTAAAGTATTCCTCAAATAATGACCTGCAAATCATGTGTTAATTAATTTATATATTGTATGTGTTTTATCTTTGGCTGTTCACCACCCTGAGTCCTTCGGGAGTAGGGCGGTATATAAATCTAAATAAACTCAAACTCAAACTCAACAATAATCTTATCAACCAGAAGCTTCAGAGTCCTTGGGTTAAAATAACAATGTAATTCTCAGCTTGTTACTTGTATCAAGACAAATAACAAAGTTTCTTTTCCAGCAGATGGCAGTATTACATACTCTCCTGTCTTTTCTGCGGTTATAATCCAAAACTTCCTTGCCAGCAAAATAATAGTTTTAAAGTTTAAGCATTATTCCAAAAGAATAAAAAAAAGGAAAAAATTCAGTCTCAAAAAAAATTTATTATGAGGAGAATATGCAAGAACAATTTGGGGTAAGGATTAAAAATACATTGAAATATTTGGGTATAACACTTTCACTCAAAGTTAAAGAAATGAAAAAAAACTAAATTATGATGTGGTGATGAAGGAAATTGAGAAAAAGATAGATAAATATAAAATGATAAAGTTGTCTTGGTTTGGTAGAATTGCAATGTGTAAGATGATGTTGTTGCCAAAGTTTAATTTTGTATTTGAGATGCTACCGTTAAATTTGACAGAGAAAGATATTGAAGGATATCAGAAGAAACTGGATAAATTTTGTAATGGTGGGAAAAGACCTAGATTAGTGAAGAAAATGTGGTATCAAAATCAAAAGGAAGGTGGATTAGGAATCCCCAAATTACTCAATTATTATTGGGCCTATGCTATTCGGATTGTGGTAAAAATATTGAAAGGTGAAGATAGTCATTGGAGAGACTTAGAATTAAAAGATATCAAGAGATTTGGCTCAACATGGTTTTTAGATAAAGCAAAATCAAAATGTGTAATTAATAGTTATTGGTTAAAGGGACTGAGTAAAATTTGGAATAAATTTGTTAAAATTTTAATTCCAGATATAATTTTCTTGGGCATAGAACGATGTTTTAAAGTCCATCAAGTTAAATAGTTTGGGTAAAAAAAAGTGAGTCCCAATTAAATTCGCCACTTAATTTCTTTTAATCTTCAAATCTTCAATTCTCTTATCATTCACATCAGGGTGTTCTTTATATTATTTAAAATTAAGCTCTCTCACCTCATCGGCTCACTGTCCTTCAATTTCTCTTCCGGAGCTGTCACAACTTCAGCAACCACCATGGCTGCCACCCCGCTGCAAGAAAAAGGGCATCTCCTGGATCAACCAGGGACTTTGCGATATCCCTGGGATCATCAGGATGTGCCCTCCACTATCACAGTCAAAACAAGATTGTGAGGTCCATGTCCAGCAGTGGAGCTATCAGCAGCGATCCTGGAGCACCAGAATTTCCCGTCCGTCCCGTAGCGACGTCAGCTTCCTCCCCCTTATCTCCAGTTCCAAAAATCCATTTAATATGTACTCCTCAAATAGAGGACATATCAGATATTAAACTGATTTTGTTAAATAAAGAGTGGGCCATGATTAATGGTGATCTAAGTAAACCATGTGATATCTAGAAGGGGAAAAGACAAGGTTTTCCTTTGTCCTCTTTGCTGTTTATTTGGGCTCTTGAAGTGTTGACTTGTCATGGTCCAGGATGAAGGAGAGCAGAAGGGAGGTTCAGTTAGGTTAGTTGCCTAGCAACAGAACAAAGGCTCCAATCAGTGACAGTTGGCTGCAGCAACTGTCAACTTTGAATCTAACCTGGCAGCAGCCATTTTCTTTTCCTATTCCACATGGAAGATTCAGAAAAATTCAGTCCTGCCCACCATGGAGGAATTGGTTGGTGAAATGGACAGAATTTGCTTAGATGGGCAAATTGATTTCTTTTACAGGTAGCCCTCAATTTACGACCTCAATTGAACCCAAAATGTATGTCGCTGAGTGAGAAATTGGTTAAGTGAGCTTTGCCCCATTTTATGACTTTTCTTGCCAGATGGTTAAGGGAATCACTACCGTCATTAAATTAATAACATAGTTGTTAAGTGAATCTGGTTTCCCATTGACTTTGCTTGTCAGAAGGTCGCAAAAGGTGGTCACATGACCCTGGGTCCCTGCAACCATCATAAATGTGAGTCAGTTGTTAAGCATCCGAATGTAAATCAAAATTTATATTCAAATGCTGCAAACGTGATAAGTGTGAAAAATGGCCATAAGTCACTTTTTTTCAGTGCCATTGT
>WNWU01017774.1:0-17986 GCA_012654045.1 Ptyas mucosa | reverse complement strand
TTAATTTTTTCAGATTTATATACCACCCTTCTCCCTGAGGACTCAGGGTGGTGTACAGCCTAAATTAAAAAACATAGAATACAAACATTAAAAACAATTAAGAATATATATAAATTTGGCCCCATACATTAAAAAGTGACTAACCAATTAAAACATTTAAAATTATTGATTCTAAATTTAAATTAAATTTATAAATGTATTAAAATTTTTACTTCGTTAAATTGATTTTCAAAAGGTAAAACTGATTAAAAAAGCAACTTCTCACTAGTAGGAGGTGCAAAAAATTCTTAAGGACTATATAAAACATTGTCAATCCCTTTGAATGGGGTTCAAAACAGTTTTCTACTAAAGCTACAAAGCAAAAGGAGCTTCCAAATAAGGGCTGTCAACCTTAAAGGGAATGTTATTTGTTTCTGTATATATTTATTTCCTCAAGTCATGCGGCTGCCATGCTGGTGAAATAAGACCAAAACTGACTGCGTGATTTCTGGAACTGTCATGATGTAAGATCAGGAGTGGCTGCTGGGGGTTCTCAGGAGTTTGGGAGAACCTCTAGCTAAGATTCTGTGCAGTTCAGAGAACCCCCAAATCCCACTCCTGGCTGGCCCCGCCCCCACCCCATTCCGCCTTTCTCAGGAGACTCCATGCGGCCTGTTTGCAATGCAGGTAAGTGCAGGGCATGCACAAAGGCTTACGGAGGGTGAAAAATGGGCCTCCTGAGCGTGGGGAGGCCATTTTCGCCCTCCTGGAGGATTGGGAAAAGCCCCCCTCCCCCGGCTGTGGTGCAGGAGGCTGACTAGGCCATAACCACCATGATCACACCCACCCAGCAATCGGGCAGAGAACCTCTTGCTAAATTTTTTCAATTCTTCTGGGTAAGGGCATTATCTCATATCACAACCGTCATTGTGATTTGATGTGAATTGAAAGCCTTGGATCCCCTTTTTAGGAACAGAAGTCAGGTTGCTCTATCCCAGTGTGATGATAGAGAGTCATGCATCACTCTGGGTAACTCTGGGCTGCTTAAAACATTACTGTTGTGGCCTGTTGCCCGCCGGCCCCTCCAGCAGCCAACTCAGAGGAGGAGGAGGTGTGGGAGTCAGGGTCAGCCTTAGGCAGCCTGAGAGCTCCAAGAAGGAAGAGGGAATGGAGCTAGCAGAGAGAGAGATAGACAGACAGACAGACAGACAGACAGACAGAGACAGACAGAGGCAGAGGCAGAGGAACACCTTGGCTGTCCATTGGTTCTAAGATGGAGAGTCAGCAGCCTCCAGGTCTAGAGGTAGCTGATGAGGAGGAGGAGGAGTAGATGGGTACAGTGCCTGATGCACAGATTGAAAGAGTTGAGCGGCTACTGGCAGGGTGTCAGTGTGGCCAAGGAGGCATAATTATTACCGGTTCGGCGAACCAATGCCAATAATCCCTAGTGGTTCTCTAGAACCTGTCTGAACCGGTCTGATTTCACCCTGGTTTTGACTGAATTTCATTGGATTCAGTCTGACACCAAATTCAGAAACTACGAAACGAAATTGCCTTCTTCTTTTCCAAGGAAAGAAGCCGAGGTGGCGCAGTGGTTAGAGTGCTGTACTGCAGCTACTTCAGCTGACTGCTAGTTCAGCAGATCAGCAGATCAAATCTCACCGGCTCAAGGTTGACTCAGTCTTCCATCCTTCCGAGGTGGGTAAAATGAGGACCCAGATTGTTGGGGGCAATATGCTATTTAGTATACTGTCTTTGTTGTAAGCCGCCCAGAGTCCTCGGAGAGTGGGCGGCATATAAATATGAATAATAATGATAATAATAATAAAAGGAAGAAGCAAGGCTATCAGAAGCACAATCCAAGCATCTGATGGCCCCTCTCATCAGTTTGATGTGGCTTCATTTGACCATTAAGCCATGGTGACTATACTTAGCTTGCTTCAAAAAGGTGTTACATCTTTGGACAATAGAGACAAGACACCAATATTTTTCTCACCTGGTTGAGGGACGTTAGCTGTTGAACAGCATCTTGGTTGACAAAAAGTCCCTTTTTTTCAAAACTCCCCAGTTTGCCTTTGATGGAGTAATCGTTAGGGTCAACCACCCCGCTCACGATATCCAGATCTGCAGCTATATCTCCATTTTGATCCACGTACAGTTTCCAAAGGGAAATATTACAAAATACACTCTTCTTCATAAAGGGATGAAGCTAAAATGGAAAAGTCCATGAATTTTAAAAGCAGAAACCTTGGTTTCTTATCCTACATCGCGGATGTCAAACTCGATCGCCTCACGTGATGTATTGCAACGTATCATGACATTTTTTGTCTTTGCTGAGCTGGTGTGTGTGTGTGTGTGGCCTGTACGTGATGCATCTGGCCCACGGGCTGCCAGTTTGACACCCCTGTCCTACATGGTGTATTCACATTTGAATCTTTACAGTTTTACCAGTTGCAAATATGCTTAATTAGAACAGGTGTTATTTCCACAAGTGAACCAAAAAAAAACAACATTTAGCAAAATTTGTCCATCACAGAATGACCAAATATTATTGAGAAAATATATTTAACACAATTGGCCAATTATAGGGAAGATTCTAGAGTAAATGACAAATAAATTGAACAACAGTGGGAGAAAAAGACATTTGTTGCGGTCTGTCAGCCACCAGCCCCTCCAGCAGCTGAATCAGAGGAGGAGGAAGTGGAGAGTCAAGGTCAGCATCAAGGCAACCTGAGAGCTCCGAAGAGGAAGAAAATTTTCAGTCTGTAATATCAAGGTATATTTGCCATAATTTTTGCTGTTTGGAACTTTATGCTCCAAACAATTAGAGTGGCCAAACCTGTCTATCTTTTATGGCACAAGGAGGTTGAGATGATTCCCTCCCCTCTTCCTTTGAGTTCCTTCTCCAAAGGGACCAAGATCCTTGTTTGGATCCAATACCTGCCATGGCTGCAGTCTTGAATCCCTCAACTTCTCTTTGTCCTTCTTTCTTCTCCTCCTGGATCTGGAGGCATATGCAGCATTCAAGGCGTGGGTCAGAGTCCTCACGATACTGAAAACTTTTACTTTAATCGTAATCCGCAAAGTACCTTTTTTATTCTCCATTGGTGCTTTCTGGGTGCATCTTCTCCGACCTTTGACAGAAAAGGGATGCTTTGAAAAAGAACATTGGAAGGATCGATCTCGATATTGGCGGTCTACATAGTGGTAGCGGTATAAGGGATTATCTTTTGTCACTTTTTTTTCCTGTAAAGAAAAAATCCATACACTATGAATGTACTTGAAAACTTTGATCATTCGCGTTTTATATTTCTCGAAGACTGTGAGGATCCAGACTTTCCCTTCTATAGGTCCAGACAACTGCATAAATGTTAAATGGAAAGGAATAATTCTCTCCAAAAGAGGAACATGTTCGATGGAGTGAACAAAGACATTGACTTGTCTCCACTTAGAGATGGCATCCCTGAGGGGTGCTGTAAGTCGAGTCGTTGAGAATCGTTGTGATATAACAACACAAATCCCATTCCTGACAAGAATGCGAGTAAAAATCCTCATGAAATTCTCTCCATTTTCTGTGTCTGAAGCAAAGAGACCAATCAAGGTCCATCTGAAATGGAGGAGCAGTTGGACAATGCCGGGATATTGGATCCCTTCTTTGGGGAACATCGGGTGGAAAAAGGGGAACTGACTTTTATCACTCAGAGCCTCTGAAACAATTTCATAACTGGTCTGAAAAAAGTTATGAAGAATTCTGTGTTATATTTGGGATCAGATCAATTCCAAATGTTATCTTTTAATCCATCCAACTTGGTTCTTATGAACATATAAGAATAGCATGTGGTTGATCAGTTATTAGACATATGAAGATACATAATATAATAAGCAGAACCTTATATAAAATAGAATAAAAACAAATTAATAAGAATAAAACAGAATAAAGACTACAAATAATATTTCTGTATCATCACTACAAGTTGCCACCATGAGATCCACATATGGGGATACCAGCTGAACTCTTTTGTTCAGCTACCATTTCATGGTATAAGTACGTTTTAAAATTCTGATTGCAAAGGAAATATATTGGTTTAATGCAAAGATTTCAAAAGTTCCTTTATCTAAGGTGCGGTTTAATATACTGCTCTCTCTCTTTCATATACCTATTAATATAAATATGGTATATCTCATATAGTAGAACTACGCTACTTACAGTCTGACCCAAACGTAGTACACAAAATAATCCGCTACAATGTCCTTCCTATCAATGACTACTTCAGCTTCAACCACAACAATACATGAGCACAGAATAGATACAAACTCAGGGTCCACCGCTCTAAACTCGATTGCAGAAAATACGACTTCAAGCATAGAGTGGTCAATGCTTAGAATGCACTACCTGACTTTGTTGTTACATCCTCAAACCCCCATAACTTTAACCTTAAACTGTCTATTGTTGACCTCACCCATTCCTAAGAGGTCTGTAAGGGGGCGTGCATAAGTTCACCAGCGTGCCTTCCGTCCCTTTCCTACTATCCCCATTAATTCGTTCCCATTTCCTGTATCAATAATAATGTTTGTACTTCTTCCTATTATGTCGTATATGTTTGACAAACTAAATAAAATAAAATAATAAATAAACAATTAACATTCAGATAATAGATATCTTACACCTTTTATCTCTAGAGCTTCACAAATAGAAGTCTGTGGGTTATAAGGTACTTATTTAACAATTATTCCAGGTGCTAAAATTTTCTCGAGTAAATACCTCCAATTTGGATACTTCTTGAATAATCCAGAGAGTAGGAGGTTCTGGTGAAGGACTTGCTCTTTGACACTTTTGTGACAGATTATATCACCAATAAATTGGGGGGTGGGGTGAGAAACAGCAATAGGACCACTTCATAGTGCTTTACAGCTCTCTCTAATTGGTTTACAGAGTCAGCCCATTGCCCTCAACAATCTGGGTCTTCATTTTACCCACCTCAGACGGATGGAAGGCTGAGTCAACCTTGAGCCTGGTGAGAATCAAACTGCCAAACTGCAGTCAGTGAGCAGTCAGCAGAAGTAGCTTGCAGTACTGCATTCTAACCACTGCACTACCATGGCTCTTACCATTTTGGCTAATATGTTTGCAGTGTTTTAATAAAGTAGTTAGTAAATGCTAGTGGTCTCTATGAGTTTCTATGTAGACTGTAAGTAAAATAATCCACTGGGGTTCTTTTCACGAATCTAGGATATGTTACCATTGAAAAATATTATTATTTTGGCTAAGATAATCTACAAAACAAGAGCTTTCTATCATTGCTTCATTTTCCTTTTGCACAGAAGACAATTTGACTAGACACAGAGCCTCTGCTAACTTTCACAAACATGTAGCAGAAACCATCAAAGCAATGGGGATGGTGTCATGAGAGGATATGATTGCTTTGATCCTTCCCCAATCTGGATCCTAACTCATAGCAGTGACATCTGAAATGACCACAGTGGAAAGCAGTTCTTGAATTCTTTAATTCATACCTCCTCAGCCCTTATTCTTAATATTAGTAAACCACAGGATTGTGTGTTGAGTCTCTCACTCTGTCCTCTTTAGGTACATGACTGCATTCCCACTCATTCAAGTAATACTATTATTAAATTACAACAGTGGTGGTATTTATCCCTGGGGAGGTGAGACTGCCTATTGAGATGAGGTAGACTGGTTGCTTTCATGGTGTGGAGACAATAATTTGGTCCTTAACACCAATAAGACCAAGGAGGTTATAGTGGACTACAGAAGGAATAGATCAGAAATCCAAGCCAAGTGGCCAATTTTAGGTTTTTGTGTGTTATCATAAAGAGGACCTGACCTGGGGAACTCATATTGCAGCACGGGTGAAAAGCACTGGTAAAAAAATTGGTGACCTTCTACCGCTGTACCATAGAGAGTATTTTAACCTACTGCATCTGTGTATGGTTTGCCAATTGCAGAGTGGCAGATAGGACAGCACTCTAGAGGGTTAGCATCATTGCCTAGAGGATCATTGGTTGCCCTCTCCTCTCTTTGCAAGAGCTTTATAGCTCCCGCTGCCTTAAGAAAGTTCAAAACATTCATAAAGATCCATCCCATCCTGGGCACCCCCCTTTTTTTTCGAACTATAACCAACTAGCAGATGGTACAGGATAATAAAATCTAGGATAAATAGGCTGAAAGACAGCTTCTATCCCAGAACAGTAACTATATTGAATTCTACAGTATAGTGTTATACTAATGCAGTATCAGTGGATTTCAATTCAATTGTATGGAATGTGAAGGATGTGGGTTTTTGTTTTATTTTTATAGTTTTCTTATGTATGATGAACACTGAAGATGGCATTTAATTTCATTCTATGAGGTGCAATTACAATAAAGTAAATTAACATAAACAAAACGGTTGGATCTATTGTTCCATTCACTTGACCAGATAGGAAACACACACACACACACACACACACACACACACACACACACAGACACAAACCTGTGCCACTTTGTAGGTGCCTACTAAGGTTGACATCTGGATGGTGATATCACTGGCAGCTGCATCAAGAAGAGCCAAAAGGTTGTCCTTCCTTCCACAGTTGTAATTGGGAACATTGGCTTCTCCGGTAGAGAGCATGTCCAGCAAAGCTTCTGAAGTGCCAATTGTGTTAAAATAGTCATTCTGGATGTTGTAGCCAACAGTGACATTTTGCAGGTACGGTTGATTCTTGTTGATCTCTTCAATGTTCACAATGAAACGGATAATTCTAGACATATCATTAAATGTCTTACTGTAAAATAATGTTCAAGTTTATTTATTACTCTTTGGATCCTTATGCTAATACTGATCCATAACCATGGGCAAATAATCGTCACCCTTTTTATTATTGTTCAGAAGATGGGATTGAGAATAACCTCCACCAGGGTTAAAAGTTACAAATATATCATTTTGTAATAGTGCTGATTTTCATTAACTCGGTTTCAAACTAATTGAATCATTAGATTAGAACCACCATTAAAAGAAGAGGCTTTTTCATAGATGCCCAGGAAAAGCGATTCTACAAAGAACTCATCCTGTCTTTCTATAAGAATGAGGGAATGTCTATCAATGAGATGTTATAAAAGAATGGAAAAGGGCTGGTCAGAGGAAACTACAGCGCTTTCCATCATTATTTTAAAGAAAACCTGGCATTCAAGTGATAAACTCTGCACTGGACAGGGAAGGGGAAACAATTTCGAATTCTTTCAGGTGTTTTCCTTGCCCCATCTCTGGATTTGAGTTTCTTCTGCAAAAGAAGATAAAATAGGGGACCCGTGGAAATCGAAAGGATTCAGGAAATTAGACAGGTCCTGTAACATAGGAGTCAGGGAAATAAAAAGAACAGAACCGTAAATGGAGGGAATGCAACTCCATCAAACATATTAATGACTTACGAGTGAGACTTTTTATTTGGAGCCATGTTGAAAGGCAACATTTCACGTGATATTCTTGTGGCACAGAGGACTATACCAATGAGATGGTCTCCTTGCCCATAATAGCTCCATGGATAGCTTTCATCGCGTTGCTCCAAACTCAGCGGGCACTTCAGTCTAAGCTTCCCGGACACTTGCTGGGACACCAGAAGCATCAGAAGCAGAAGAAAGAGGTCCATAATTCAGAGGGATGAATCAACCCCTTTCCTATTTCTAAACAAGAACAAGAAGAGTTAGGAGAATTCAGAACACTCTACAAGATGGAAATGCCAGGGACTTTTCCAATATAGATCGAGACAAGCTGACTTTTGTCTTGAAAGGAAAGCAATGTACATTCAAAAGCACAGTCCCTGCCTGTCCCAAAACTTGTGCCACAGAGCCTGTGATCTGATGCATATATTCTTTCCTGATGCAAGACCTTTGCCTGTTGCTTCAGTCTAATGTTTACATCAAAGGGAGTCACTGGAGAAGCAGCAGCAGATGTCCCAAACCCAGAATTCTGATCATTACACTGAGAAGCAACTTCTCCTCTTGGGATCCTAAACTACTTCACGGTCCCATCTGCAGAGGAGAAGCTGGAGAAAAGGATGTTAGTGAAAACTCCCAGATACATCCTTGGAGACCCTGTTCTCTAGTGGTTATCCTTCCTGTCAGGACTCATCCAGAAAACAGATGAAGATATATCAACAACCAGGTAACTTTTGCTGTCCTTCAAGATGGTCTCTCCTCCAAAGTCTCTTGGGCAAAGTCATCCAGAGCTATGGAGAAAATCAGTCACTTGAACCCTCTCTAAAGTTAAGACTAGGGCCTGTTTGTGATTTTCTTTTCTTTTAAATCTTCTTTTGTGCACCTTAAATTGGAGCTGATTTTAAAATTCCTGAAGTATCTGAAGTGAAATTTCACTTCCCATCTGTTCTAGAAATAGAACAGATCAGAAACATCAGGTTTTGGATGAGAGGTGACTAAAAGACAGGAAAGTGATAGCTTTTATCATTGAGTAAATAGAGAGAAAGTTAAAGGAGGGATTGAAAGTTTTTTTTCCCTTGACACTCTCTCTGTTGTCTTTCCCTATTCATGTAAGATGCTGAAATCCTCTATATTTTGAAGTTTCTTGGTTTGTTAAATAAAGAGTGGGCTGTGAGGTCTGCAGGTGAGATGGTGGGAGTGCCAACAGTGTGGTGGATGGTGAGACTTGATTTCTTCTTCCTCCTATTAAGGCAGCATTTAACATCCAGCTGCCTGCAATTACTGCGAGTTCTAATCTCACCAGGCTCAAGGTTGACTCAGCCTTCCATCCTTTCTAAGGTGGGTAAAATGAGGACCCGGTTTGTGGGGGCAATAAGCTGACTTTGTATAAATATACAAAGTATGAAGGCTATTGCTTAACACATTGTAAGTCCTGAGTCTCCGGAGAAGGGTGGCATATAAATATAAATAAAAATAAAAAAAATAATAAATTTGTGACAAAAGTTTTTTTCTCATAAGAAAGAACTTCACATATTTTATCTTTACATCAATCTCATATTTCATATTTTATCTCCATGTTTTATTGTCTATCCATTGATAAACTAATCCCATATCAAATAATATTGTTTCTCTTCCTGTTCCCCAATTTCAAATGTCAATTTACTCATTTCAGCACATTCCACAATTTTCTTAATAACCTCTTCCTCAGTAGGTAACTTCGCTCCTTTCCAATTTTTAGCAAATACAATTCTAGCCACTGTTAGAATTAAATATTGCAATTCTCTATTATATGTTTCTGGTAAAATCCCTAATAAAAATATCTCTGGTTTAAAGTCAATGTGTTTCTTTATCATTTTTTCCAGCCACGTGTGTATCTTAGTGCAATATGTCTTAGCTTCTACACATGTCCACCACCTATGGTAATATGATCCTGGAGTTTGTTGACACTTCCAACTTTTCTCCGATTTATACTTGAACATTCTGGCTATCCTCGTTGGGGGTAGATGCCACCTGTAAATCATCTTATACAAATTCTCCTTATATGCTGTAGACCTTGTCATTTTATAATTTTGCAACCACGATTTTTGCCATTTCTCTAAATCAATACCATGACCAACATTTTTTCCCCATGCTATCATTGGTTCTTTAACTTGTTCTTCTTCCAATTTTACCTCTAGCAAATATCCATATAGTTTTTTAATTACATAGTCATCAGAACCCATTAAAATCTTACCTAAGTTAGTCATAACATTGTAAAAATCTTGCTTACCATCTTCTTCATGTCTAGAACGTATTTGCCAATAAGAAAACCAATCCATCTTAAGACCTTGTTCTTGCAATTCTTGCTTTGATTTAAGTTCACCCTTTTATTCATTAATTCATTATATCTAACAATTTGTTCCCTTCTAAATACTACTGAATATGAAAATGCTTCTATTGTAGATACCCAGACTGGAATTTTCAAATAATGTTGCTTTTTAATCTTCTCCTAATTCAGTAAGAAAGCTTTACATAACTGTTGTCTTCTAAAATACCCCTGTATTTTTGTTCCTTTATACCACAAGAAAGTATGCCACCCCATCAACAAATCATGCCCTTCTAAATTCAATAATCTAGTATTAAGGGGGTAGATGGCACTTGAAGACTTTGGAAACGCTGTTGGAAGAAGGGATTTCTCTGACTTGGTTGCAGTATAATCAATTGCAGATGAGATGGAAAGAAGATCAACAAACTGGTTTGATGGAATATGAAGTGGAATTGGTTAGACAGATAAAAGAGACAGGTCCAATGCATATTAAGAGAGTTTATAATGTTTTGCTAGAAAGGGATTCAGAAAATGAGTTAGTTAAAGATTGTATGATTAAATGGGCACAGAATTTTTCTCAACCAGTTATGATGGATACTTGGGAAAAAATATGGGTTCAGAATGTTAAATTTACACAGTCACAGAATTTGCGAGAAAATTTTTATAAAATGTTTTATAGATGGCATTTAGATCCCAAGAAATTGTCTTGCATGTATCCTAACGTTCAACCAAAATGCTGGAGATGTGAGTGTTTAGATGCTACATATTATCATATTTGGTGGACTTGTAAGAAAGTGAAGGCTTTTTGGATAAAAATCTGGTGGGTTATGCAAAATGTTTTGAAGAAAAAAATACAATTTTCTCCACAATTATTTTTACTAGGTATAGTTAAGGATTTCACACTGGGAGAAACAAAATTGGTTTTATATATGGTGACAGCAGCCAGGTTATTGATTGCTCAGTATTGGAAGAATGATGTCCTACTGACGGTGGACCAATGGACTCAGAAGATGGCTGGATTTGCAGAAATGGCGAAAATTTCAGCTTTTTTAAAAGACCAGACGCATGAGAATTATATACAGGAATGGAAAAAGTGGATAGATTATATACAGAATAAATATCAGACTAGAAAATATTATGTAGCTTTCAGCTGAGGGGGATTGATTGATGAGTTAGTAAATAGAGAATAAGTAGGGATGAATAACATATATATTGTTTGGAATTATTAGTATTGCATATAGTGGAAGTCAAGGGGGAGGGGAGGAAAAGGGGTGGTGGGGGAGGGTTGGGGGGGACTGGGAGGGAATTATATTTTTTGTATATGTATTTTTACAATGTTGGGGAAGGGAGGGGGGGAAAGGGGGAAAATTTGTACGTGTAAAACTTTTTCAATAAAAAAAAAGTTATCCATTCTCCATATCAAACTTGTTGCTTGATAGTAAAGTTCCCAATTAGGTAAACTAAAGCCTCCCCTCATCCTAGCATCTTGTAGCAGCTTTAATTTTAACCTTGCCTTCTTTCCCTGCCAAATATATTTCAACACCATTCTATTCAAGTCTTCAAAAAAGTCTCTCCCCAATTTAATTGGAATTGTCTGGAATAAATATAAAAGTGTAGGCAAAATATTCATCTTAATAGTTGATATCCTACCAATCAAAGAAAGCTGCAAATTTTCCCATTTCGCCAAATCTATCCCTATTTGTTGCTTAAGTTTATTATAATTATTTTCTTTAAGTGTACTGCATCTCACTATCCAATATTTAATCTTATTTGTAACTTGCATCTTGGATATCTCCATCAGTTCATCTTTTTGCTTTGTCAACATATTTTTAGTCAAAATCTTCATTTTATCTTTATTAATTTTCAAACCAGCAACTTTCCCGAATTCTTCAATGTTCTCTATCAATTTATTTATTGATGTTAGTGGTTCTTCAATAATAAATACCAGGTCATCAGCAAATGGTTTTTTTAAAAAAATTTGATTTATATGCCGCCCTTCTCTGGAGACTCAAGGCAGCTTACAGTGCGTTAAGCAATAGCCTTCATACTTTTTGTATATTTATACAAAGTCAGCTTATTGCCCCTACAATCTGGGTCCTCATTTCACCTTCCTTAGAAAGGATGAAAGGCTGAGTCAACCTTGAGCCTGGTGGGATTTCAATTTGCAGTAATTGCAAGCAGCTGATCCTAATAACAGTGAATTAGTCCACTGCGCCACCAGGACTCAAATGCTTGCAATTTATATTCTTCTCTTCAAATTCTCATGCCTTTTATATCTTTTTTCTTCCCTAATATTTCTATTTAAGACTTCCAATGTCAATATAAACAACAATGGGGACAGTGGGCATCCTTGTTTAGTACCTTTTTCTATTTCAATAGAATCAGTCAATTCTCCATTTATCATTACTTTTGCCGTTTGTTTATGGTATATAGCTTCTATTGCCTGTATAAATTTTCTGCCAAAGCCCATCTGTTCCATTTGAAGTAACATAAATCACCAATTCACGTTGTCAAAGGCTTTTTGTGAGTCTAAAAATATCAAAGCCATCTGTTTTTCGGGATGAGCTTCATAGTATTCCAAAGTATCCAAAATTATTCTAATATTGTCTCTAATCTGTCTTTTTGGAAGAAATCCATTTTGATCTGAATATATAAAATTATTTAAGTATCTTTTAAGTCTTTCTGCCAATATTGAAGTAAAAATTTTGTAATCTGAATTCAGCAGGGAGATAGGTCTATAGTTTTTGATTTGTTGTGGGTCAGTATCTTCTTTATGGATCAATGTAATATATGCCTCAGTCCATGACTTAGGCATTTTCTTCTTCGTCATCACTTCATTCATAACTTTTAGTAATGGGAGACTTAAAGATTCTTGTAATGTCCTTTAATATTCTACAGGCAAACCATCTGGCTCAGATGCCTTCCCATTCTTTTGTTTCTTAATTGCTTCTATTAACTCCATCATCGTTATATTTCCCTCTAACATCTCCTCAATATCTTTGGGAATTCGAGACAAGTTTGCTTTTTGTAAGTATCTTGTCACATTTTCCTCCTCTATCTTTTCTCTCTCATAAAGTTGTCTGTAATATTCCTGTATTATCTTTCCCATCTCTTTGTTTCCAAATTTACTTAGCCCTTGATCATCAATTAATTGTGTTATTTTTCTTGATTCTCTTTCTTTTTTCAGTTTATATGCTAACCATCTTCCTGGTTTGTTTGCATTCTCAAAATAGTTTTGTTTAGTGCTTCTAATTTTTTGGCTAATTCTTCTTTCTCCAGTAAGTCCATTTTATGCTTTATAGTATCCATTTTCACTTTAACATCTTTTTTATATGGACATTTCTGGAGTTCCTTTTCAAATCTCTTATAATCATCTTCCAATATTTTGTATGTTTGCCTTTTCTTCAAATTTCTCTTCCTTGTATAGTCCATTATTAGGCCTCTTGCATAGGCCTTCATCGTATCTCAAAGTTTTGTGTCAATGTATCTTCTTTCTTATTCTCCTTAAAAAAAAAAGTCAGCTCTTTCTCCATTTTTTGTACAAAGTCTTTCTCTTTTAGTATTACCGTATATACTCGAGTATAAGCCGACCCGAATATAAGCCGAGGCCCCCAATTTTACCACAAAAAACTGGGAAAACTTATTGACTCGAGTATAAGCCAGGGGTGGGAAATGCAGCGGCTACTGGTAAATATCAAAATAAAAAAAGACTGGTCAAAAGTGCGAGGACCTGTCAGAAATCACTTTTTTCAGCCCTCTGGGTAGTCCTTTTGTGCATATGGACTACTCAGAGGGCTGAAAATGTAATTTTTGATTGGTCCTCGCACTTGTGACCAGTCCTCGAACTTACGACTGTCCTCACATTTTACGTTTTTGCCCTATCTTATCACCATTTCTCTCTCCCCTCTCTTTCTCATTCTTTCTCTCTCCCCCTCTTTCTCTCTCTCTCTCCCCCACTCTCTCTCTCATTCTCTTTCTCCCCCCTTTCTCAAAGAGAGAGGTGGTAGGTTTGAGGAGAAAGATTGCTGTACAATAAAAAAGATGAAAGGGAAGAAAACCAACCCCAAACAAATATAAAGATATCAAGATAAAGAATGAATTGTTAAACTTTAAAGAATAAAAGAGAACAAATATGAATAAATAGCAATAATTAGAAACACACATACAAACATACAATGTATTTTCTTTGAACAGAGTATTTGGCCGGTTCACAAATTTAAACCGTGTTTAGTCATTTCACTTAAATTTACAATTTCTATATTTCCTTTTTGCCATATTTATTCCTCATCTATTTTTTTAAAAAACCAATATTACCCTTCATCCTCATCTCTAATCTTAATCAAATTCAATTGTTCACTTCTATTCTATATTATACCCCTTCCCATTGTCATCTATTTTTATATCCATCCTCACATTGGTTAATTATGTAATATTACAATTGTTCAATACAAATTCAACATTTTAATAAAAACCAATTAGTTATATAACTATCTTTTTTGTATATTAATCAATATGAACATGAATATTCCAATTATTTCCATGCAATCCAATTTCTTACAAATCAATTACCAGTAGTTATATTTACCAATAATAATAAACCAAATAATTTCCCCCATATATTCTTCCAAACCACAACTTAACCATTTCTGCTTTCAACACAATATACAATTAATAGTATCTCAATTATTACAATTCCCTAGTTAAATAGAGCTTTTTCTTTTGTGTTTTAAAATCTTGAACTCTCCTCTTTTGCCATTTGCCATGAATTTCCCATTGTTTGCACCTACTTTTTTTGATGAGGAAAAAAAAATCTGCCTTTCCAATTTTGCAAGCAAAAGAAAAAGAAAAAGAAATTTCTCTCTGCCTCATTTTGTCAGGTTGCAGCAAAGACCCTGCTTTAGTTTCAGTTTCGCTTTTTTAGCATAGCTGGGAGAGGGAGGGAAAATGCTCCAGCAATTTACCTCTTTGCAGCTAGCTAGCAACAGAGCCCAGGTAAAACAGCTGAGAGCAAATCAGCTGAGAGTCGGGAGGCTGTTCAAATCAACTTATGGTAATTAACCTATACTGAAGCTGAAAGGGGCTGTTTTTTCTATTTTTGCAGACAGGGATCTACTCATTTGTTTTCTTTTAACACTGATCAGCTGTACGGCGGCCCTTTGAAGCCCCCTGGCAAGAATTTAAAGTTTTTTTCCCTCTAGCCATCAGCTGGGACTCAGGAGGCAGCAATAGATTGGGAGTGGGCGGGGTAAGCAAACCCCGTTCTCCCGCCATTCCCTATCTTGTCCTGCATTCTTTCCCAAAATCAGGACATTTTTAAAATCAGAGTCTGGTCACCTTAGGAAAAAGGCATTTTTTTTGTGACTCGAATATAACCCGAGGGGGACTTTTTCAGCCTGAAAAACGTGCTGAAAAACTCGGCTTATATTCGAGTATATATGGTGTATTATTTAAAGTCCATCTAAATCTTCTTTTTCATCCTTTCCAAGTAACTATCACAGGATTGTGATCTGCCCATATATTTGTTTCTATCTCTATTGGTTCTATATTCAAAGTCAAATCCATTGTTGTCCATATAAGTAGTTGCCATCAAAAATGTCAATTGATTAGACCAAATTTCTTCCCATTTTGCCAAATCGATTGAGTGGCCAATATTCCTCCCCCAGGCAATCACCAAGTCTTTGACAATCTCGTTTCCTATCCAATGGTTTATTAAAAAATTGTAAATCTTAGCTAACACTTTTTCCTCCTTCCCTAATATAATCTTATCTAACTCCTGGAGGGTCCTATCAATACCTCCTTGCTCCTTATCTTTTTTGTATTTGGAGTTAATCTGAGCATAAACCCACCAATCCACTTCCGTTCCCTGCAGAGCTAGTTCAGTTCTTGGTTTTAAACAGCCTTGACTATCAAGCAGCTCACCATAAGGTAGATGTTTTTCTTTATTATATAGAGGGGTATATGTCATGGCTTCTAGAGGGACCAGCCAAGAGGGGGTCAAAGAATAAAATTTGTCTTTAATTTTCCTCCATGTTACGATTAAAGTATTCCTCAAATAATGACCTGCAAATCATGTGTTAATTAATTTATATATTGTATGTGTTTTATCTTTGGCTGTTCACCACCCTGAGTCCTTCGGGAGTAGGGCGGTATATAAATCTAAATAAACTCAAACTCAAACTCAAACTCAACAATAATCTTATCAACCAGAAGCTTCATAGTCCTTGGGTTAAAATAACAATGTAATTCTCAGCTTGTTACTTGTATCAAGAGAAATAACAAAGTTTCTTTTCCAGCAGATGGCAGTATTACATACTCTCCTGTCTTTTCTGCGGTTATAATCCAAAACTTCCTTGCCAGCAAAATAATAGTTTTAAAGTTTAAGCATTATTCCAAAAGAATAAAAAAAAAGGAAAAAATTCAGTCTCAAAAAAAAATTATTATGAGGAGAATATGCAAGAACAATTTGGGGTAAGGATTAAAAATACACTGAAATATTTGGGCATAACACTTTCACTCAAAGTTAAAGAAATGAAAAAAACTAAATTATGATGTGGTGATGAAGGAAATTGAGAAAAAGATAGATAAATATAAAATGATAAAGTTGTCTTGGTTTGGTAGAATTGCAATGTGTAAGATGATGTTGTTGCCAAAGTTTAATTTTTTATTTGAGATGCTACCGTTAAATTTGACAGAGAAAGATATTGAAGGATATCAGAAGAAACTGGATAAATTTTGTAATGGTGGGAAAAGACCTAGATTAGTGAAGAAAATGTGGTATCAAAATCAAAAGGAAGGTGGATTAGGAATCCCCAAATTACTCAATTATTATTGGGCCTATGCTATTCGGATTGTGGTAAAAATATTGAAAGGTGAAGATAGTCATTGGAGAGACTTAGAATTAAAAGATATCAAGAGATTTGGCTCAACATGGTTTTTAGATAAAGCAAAATCAAAATGTGTAATTAATAGTTATTGGTTAAAGGGACTGAGTAAAATTTGGAATAAATTTGTTAAAATTTTAATTCCAGATATAATTTTCTTGGGCATAGAACGATGTTTTAAAGTCCATCAAGTTAAATAGTTTGGGTAAAAAAAAGTGAGTCCCAATTAAATTCGCCACTTAATTTCTTTTAATCTTCAAATCTTCAATTCTCTTATCATTCACATCAGGGTGTTCTTTATATTATTTAAAATTAAGCTCTCTCACCGCATCGGCTCACTGTCCTTCAATTTCTCTTCCGGAGCTGTCACAACTTCAGCAACCACCATGGCTGCCACCCCGCTGCGAGAAAAAGGGCATCTCCTGGATCAACCAGGGACTTTGCGATATCCCTGGGATCATCAGGATGTGCCCTCCACTATTACAGTCAAAACAAGATTGTGAGGTCCATGTCCAGCAGTGGAGCTATCAGCAGCGATCCTGGAGCACCAGAATTTCCCGTCCATCCCGTAGCGACGTCAGCTTCCTCCCCCTTATCTCCAGTTTCAAAAATCCATTTAATATGTACTCCTCAAATAGAGGACATATCAGATATTAAACTGATTTTGTTAAATAAAGAGTGGGCCATGATTAATGGTGATCTAAGTAAACCATGTGATATCTAGAATGGGAAAAGACAAGGTTTTCCTTTGTCCTCTTTGCTGTTTATTTGGGCTCTTGAAGTGTTGACTTGTCATGGTCCAGGATGAAGGAGAGCAGAAGGGAGGTTCAGTTAGGTTAGTTGCCTAGCAACAAAACAAAGGCTCCAATCAGTGACAGTTGGCTGCAGCAACTGTCAACTTTGAATCTAACCTGGCAGCAGCCACTTTTTTTCCTATTCCACATGGAAGATTCAGAAAAATTCAGCACTGCCCACCATGGAGGAATTGGTTGGTGAAATGGACAGAATTTGCTTAGATGGGCAAATTGATTTCTTTTACAGGTAGCCCTCAATTTACGACCTCAATTGAACCCAAAATGTATGTCGCTGAGTGAGAAATTGGTTAAGTGAGCTTTGCCCCATTTTATGACTTTTCTTGCCAGATGGTTAAGGGAATCACTACCGTCATTAAATTAATAACATAGTTGTTAAGTGAATCTGGTTTCCCATTGACTTTGCTTGTCAGACGGTCGCAAAAGGTGGTCACATGACCCCGGGTCCCTGCAACCATCATAAATGTGAGTCAGTTGTTAAGCATCCGAATGTAAATCAAAATTTATATTCAAATGCTGCAAACATCATAAGTGTGAAAAATGGCCATAAGTCACTTTTTTTCAGTGCCATTGT
>WNWU01017702.1:0-27575 GCA_012654045.1 Ptyas mucosa | reverse complement strand
GAAAGAATGGGAACGCATGGTTAGCTTCTCCTCTCTTTTGCAAGCAGGCGCGGATCTGCAGGAATATGATAAGAGACTTTCCCAACGTAATCAGTAAGCGCTGCTTGCCTTTAATCAGATAACAATCATAGTTCAGCATGGTATCTCATTAAAACCTTTGGTGAATGCCCTCACAATCTTCACTGATGGGGGGGCCAAAATGGGGCACAGCTGCCTGGCCTGAGCATGGAAAATGGATTACTAAAATCACACCCCCGCAAAACTCCGGTCAGCGTGCAGAAGTTGCAGCTGTAATATTGGCTTTGCAAACCTTTCCAACTCAAGACCTTAATATTATTTCAGATAGTCAGTATGTTTGTCAAATTGTCACCTCCCTCCCTGGTGCATATGTTATACCATCTTTGGATGAGGATCTCTTGTCCCTCTTTTTGACATTGCAACAGCTTTTGCATTTCTGAAAGAATCAAATTTATATTGCACATATTAGGAGTCATCAATCTTTCCCAGGTATGCTATCAGACGGAAATGCTGTTGCAGACGCTGCTACAAAGCAGTATGTTTTAGCTGTAACTCCCTGGGTGAGCCACTCTATGTTTCATCAAAATGCTAAAGCTCTAGCGAAACAATTTCACATTCCTTTAGACCATGCTAGAGCAGTTATACAACAATGTCCTCAATGTTCTCAAATCACCCCATCTCCTTCCATTGGGGTGAATCCAAGAGGGCTTAAAGCAAATGGACTTTGGCAAATGGATGTAACTCAATATCCTTCTTTTGCTCCTTGGAAATACCTTCGTGTAACCATTGATACTTTTTCTCATTTTATTTGGGCTACTCCTCAGAAAGGAGAGGCCACTAAACATGTTGTTAATCATTGTATTCGAACATTTGCTGTCATGGGCCTACCTTCTACGTTAAAAACAGACAATGGCCTTGCATATTGTAGTCACTCCTTTGTTGAATTTTGTGACACATGGCAAATTGAACATCTTTTTGGCCTACCTTATACAGGACAAGCCATACTGGAGCGTGCACATTTTACATTAAAGTCTGCTTTGGATAAACACAAACAAACAGGAGGGATTCCTATAAGTCTCCCTGGTAAACAGGAATGGTTAAATAAAGTTCTGTTTACTCTGAATCATCTTAATATCACAAATTTATCAACTCCAGTAGACAATCATTTTGGAAGTAGAATAAGTCATCCCCAGCCACAGGTAATGTATAGATTATTGCCTAATCCCGAATGGCATGGACCTGTTCCCTTATTGACATGGGGACGGGGATATGCTGCTGTGCTTGCTCCTACAGGACCAGTGTGGATTCCTGCTAGGTGCGTAAAACCATGGAAAGATGGCATGGCACGAAGGATTGAAACACCCGATCCTGAACTTCTCACTCAGCCTGCAGAACCCTCAGCAGGATCGGGACCGAGCACCTCGCCAGGCTCATCAAGTGACCTGGGGACAGATTAAAGCCCTTTCTGTTCAATCCAAAAACTTGCTACTGGAAAGGAATATACCACCGACCCCAGAGAACTTTTTAGTAGCAGCTTTTTCTTGTTTAAATGCTAATTCTATAACCATTGTAATGTGTATTCTTTTTATGTGTATTTTCCCTCCTTGCGCAGCTACAATGACTTTGCAACATGGAATTCCAGAACAAGGTCTTTGGGATCAAAATTCCTATATCTGGGATGTGCAGAATTTTTCTCGATTAATAGGTAAAAATGAATGCTGGATTTGTATGCACGTTCCCCCACATGCCACAGGAGGACTTTTAATACATGCTGTTCCTTTTAATGACACAAAATGGAAAACTTTCACTTGGAAGGATGGAAGTGTTAGAGACACTAAGACGACTAGCAAGAACACTATCCTAGCCATTGGAAGCAGGTTTCAGGAAGTAGCAACATACTGTTGGGAATTTATCAATAGCACCGCAGCTGGGAGTGCATCTGTGGACGTTGGAAAGTATCCTTATTGTAACACAACAATTATTCTTAGCCCTGTTATGAAGAGAAACAATTCTTTCTTGAATGGTACCCTATATGAACATTTACATAATTTTACTTACTATGGATGTACACACCAGATATTAGGGTGTCCTACAACATGCCCATGTCCAGGACCAACAGATGTTTTAAGGTGTAGTGGGTTGTTCCTTTGTACTGCAGCAGCATCTATGGTCGAACAGACCCAGTCATCAGACGACTTAGCAATTCCGCTTTTAAATAATGTTTGGATGCTATGTGGTAGAAGGGCATATCAACATATTCCTGCATGGTGGTCTGGTCGTTGTACTCTGGGATACATTGCTCCCTCTGTAGTGATATCTGATCATTTACCTAAAGGATGGTTAAGGAACCGTCGAAACATAGATGTTCAAAATCCCATTAATCATTATACTGCAACCATGTTAGCAAGGGGGGTTCTTCCTTCTTTAGGAGTAATGATGAATTACAGAGATTTGCATATTTTAGCAAATTGGACAACTGCATTGTTTAAGGATACTGTCCATTCCCTAAAATTGATCAATGAAGAGATGTCACAAATTAGAGATATAGTGTTGCAAAATCGTTATGCTTTAGATATCATTCTAGCGGCCAAGGGTGGGGTATGTGCTTTAATTCATTCACATTGTTGTATGTATATTACTGATCATAAGGCAAATATTTCAGCTACGATTGAACACATGGAAAACATGATTGCAGATAATCCAATTGGATCTACTATTCCACAATCTCCATGGGAGTGGTTATGGTCTTGGCTCCCAGATTTTGGATGGGTACGACAAATAGTATCCATTATTATATTAGTCATTATTGCTTTAATTTGTTGTTGCTGTTGCATATAATGTTTGCCTGGGTTATTAGCGATATTTCGTCCAAGAATTCGGCCCTCCAAATCTGAAATTATGTATGCTTGCAAAATCTTAAAAAATTAAAATAAAAATAAAAAAGGAGGACATGTGGAGGTGAGTGTTATCTCAGTGGCTGGCAGACCACGCTGTGTAAACAAGCACTTCCACAGAGTCTTAATCTCATTAGACCTTATCTCAAGTATGCAAACTCAGGCACGTAGCATTGTGTGACACAGGAAGAGCACGAGAGAAAAACGAGGTGTTCACGTGAAAATCATGAGCCTTCTGTAACCAATCAGTACAAGTAAACGATGATTAATGTTTTGCCATGGTAGCTGTAAAATGACAATAAAAGGGAGCCTTTTGGATGGAGTCAGGGTGCCTTCCGCAAGGTGCCTTCCCACCGAAGGGCCTTCCCCAAGGTGCCTTCCCACTGAAGGGCCTTCCCGTGAATCATCATCCTGCCTACGCGTCTTTCTTCATCGAAACAACAACCTTTATTGAAGAAACCTCCCAAATTCATTACTTTAAATGTAGACAATTCAATTCTGCTATTATGAAAATTATTCTAGTGTTGAATTTTTAAAAATGACATACTTGATTTAGTCTCAGTAGGAATGAGATATATTCCAGAAAGTCCTTTTTATTTTCAGATATATCTGCTTTCTGAACCCTGAATGTTTTCTGTAAAATGCCCTCCATAACCTCATTGGAGCAGAGATACCACCACCATACCTTTTAGAAGTTTAAGAATTCATTCATTTGTTCATTCACTCATTGTTTTAGGTAAGCACAGTAGCCACTACTGGATGCTTGCTTGTAGTTCATTAAAGTTCATTCAGTAGTTCATTAAGTACAAATTATTTTATCACAACCAGACTGCAGAGATAATTGAAATTTGGGCTAAACAATCATTCTAAGCGATATGTGAGCATCTTAAGATGTTACACCAGAAGCTACAATCTGAAAGAGACTGGAGAGGAATGCAGTACTCACTTCCACTCACATTTATTTCAACGCAAGTAACCACTGTTAGGGTTTCCTTGCAAAACAGTTAAGAGAAGGATCAAATCCTTGTTTGGTTTTCTACAAATTTTGGTTGCTCCTTAAACTGTTATCTTTTCTTCTGGTTAGAAAAAAGGAAATCAATTCTTGTATTCTGAACCTTTAAACTACATTATCATTTCTGCCATTGCTTCCAATAAATAAACTTTTGACCTAGTTACTTATTCAACAGTAGGCTTTTTTTCTCTGCTGATGTGGAATCTATGATGAGGGACAAGATAGTGTGGTAAAGCAACAATTGGCTTTTATTAACTATGATATATAAAATATTTTTTAAAAAATATATTAAATCATGAATTAAGTGTTTTTCCTGTGAGACTGGTCTATCAGGGGAACCTGGTCTACCTAACTATGGGACAGAGCATACTGCTTCCATCTGGGTTCGAATCCCAGAAAGGGTATGGCTAGCTGACGAGAGCTAAATTGCTTGAAGTAGATCTACACTAGACTCCCTTATTTTTTTGTTGGTAAAATATAAATTCAATACTTAAATCATGGAAGTTACTAAGGAAAATCTTGCTGCAAAATATTCCTGATCACCCCACTGAGAATTTAACCTGTTATGCTACTGATTATTATTCCATCCCCTTTTCAACTTTTTACCTAATGGCCTGGCCAGTGAGCAAACTATAATCATTGATACAAGCAGCAGAGAATTCTCAGTCTGTTTTTTAACCACACATAAGGACAAAACAGATAATTTCAATATGATAAATATTTTTGAAGAGATTCTTCTTTATTAATAAATATAAAAATATAAAAATAAATATTAAGTTAACATGTTAACTTAAAAATCACTCCTATACTGTTTAGTTTGCTTTCTTGACATAATACCAGGTGATCATTTGCTAAGTTTAACCAGTCTTGGGAGTTAGTGGCAGGTGGTTGTAGCAGAGAGACTTAATGGTTAAATTATTGTGGCAGGACTGGTTACCTGGACAACAGTAGGCTCAACACAAAAGGAGAAGAAGTTGTCTCACTAGGAAAACACAAGGATGCAACTCTCAGCAGGAACTGGAGAACAAAGAGAATGTAGAAGCCAGCTGGCAGCCATTTGACCTCAGGCAAGGCTGAATGAGAGAGAGGGTTTTTTTAAAATAGATCTTGATGACAGTCCAGAAGCAAAAGCATCTGGGTGGTGCAGTTTAACTCCTTTTCATTTAGATCTTAGGTCTAGTGGACATCCCTGGAGCGTCATCTGGAACATGCCTATGTCTTGTCGTATTCAGATCTAGTTCATATACGCAGCTACCCCTTTGTACTTTGTTCAATGCAGTTCCATAAAAACTTTCTTGTGGTCCAAAATCATTATATATGTGGAATCAGATGGCCTATTGAAGTCAAAAGGCGTTTCAAGAAAGCTAAGTGTGTAGGCAATTCAGAGTTATCATCATTTAAAAATCTCTTGGATTACGAAATAGTAAACTGGTCTCAAGTAATTTCATTCTATGATGCAACTGAAGAGCTGCTGAGTTTAATCTATAGCACAAAGTATGTATTTATCCCGTGGTGGAGTTCCCCACCCACTTTCTTAAAAGCATCCCCTTGTAGGAATGGAAAAGTTCACAGTCTGATGATTCCATGTTATGTACCAAATGTACATGCTATGGCCAAAGGATGACAATGGGCAAGGCAAGTGCAATGGATAACACAAATTGTAGGAAGGTCTCATCTGAACCCAACCAAACTTTGTCAAGTTTTAAATGGGTGGGCAGATAGAGAGGACATCTCATGGTTCTTTCCCTTTAAAAGGAATTCTTCTGGTTTACCTTCTATCTGCATCTCATTTCTGAACTAAGCTACTCTTTGTGGACAAACCTGGAAACATTATCAAGGAAGATACGGATCTCTACTGAGAGTAGCTATCCATGAAAAAAACCCTTCCCTGTTGTTGGGGAAAGGGTGGTTAAAACCTAATCTATGCAAAAGATATCTAGAGTTGCCAAACTTGTGGGAGTTTGAATTGGGCTTTCCATATTCATTTGAGATCTTTAAAATATGAAAACCATATCTGATAGATTTTTAAGTAGCAGTATTTGCAAATAAAAATACTTTTAACATTCCAGAGCAGCAACCAGCATTTAAAATTAGTTTGAAATGAAAAGAGGATCTTTTAAAACTTGTTACTCGCAGTGGAAGAATAGATTGTAGAATATAATTCCAGAGAAATATGTTCAATGACTTCTTTCTTATTGCCAATATAATACAATATGCCAGATGGCACAGTCCGTTTAAAACCCAGGTGCACAGATGTAGACAGTCCTTACAATAGTTCCCTAATAATATTTTCCAATATTTATGAAGGAATATTTTTCCTCCATGTTTGAATAGTATAATAATTGTAATAATAGGAACTGAATTTAGTTCCATGTTCAGAGAAAATTCCCAATTATAAAAGCAGATTGCATTCATATGCAAAAGAGAGTAATGCAATATGTTTTCTAGGAAGGGTACAAGAAAAGTCTGAATAAAAATATAGCATGAATGCTATAGATGTCTTAAAATATGAGCAAATCATATTGATAGAGCTCTGTGCCTTTAAATTCAAATGTTAATTCTTATACTGTATTTCTTCCACTTATCTATCATCAGACTTCATATATTCAGAAAATTGCAAGAAATAGCATCTTGAGAATCCCAATT
Source organism: Ptyas mucosa (assembly GCA_012654045.1). Classification (NCBI taxonomy): domain Eukaryota; kingdom Metazoa; phylum Chordata; class Lepidosauria; order Squamata; family Colubridae; genus Ptyas; species Ptyas mucosa. The sequence goes on along the minus strand of WNWU01017702.1, from coordinate 21,005 downwards.
CTTTTTGAAATAAAAAGAAAAGCCTTTCCTAGTTCCAAAGGCTTGAAATTCATTGTAAGAAAAAGTAAAAACTTCACAGAAGTAATTTTCATTTGTACAATTGTAACTGTAATCCTTGACAGAATGTTAAGAATGCATCCCCAGTTTAAAGCATTCTGAGCAGTGCAAGTGGAAATTAATCATCAGGTTATTTATTATAAGTATATATAAATAAAAATGGGCATAACATTATTAATAAAACTAAAGGATCTTCATACAAATTAGACTTTAGAATGCTCCCCAAAATACTGTATGTCAGATATTGCCTACGTATGATGCCCCAGGCACCAGAAGGGGTTAAGTCTTCTAAGTCTACAGACATCCCATGTGACTGTATAAACCAATGAACTCCCTTATTGGAGTCATACCCACAAATCAATTGGATATCTTCCCTAATTCTTCCCATCCATCTCAGCAAGACAACAGTGAACTTATCTCCCTCTCAACATCTGAGTCATACAGTTAGGGTAACAAATGCAATAGGACACCCTGTTCATTATTGTATATTTGTAAATAATAAAATAACTTTTAAACCTGAAGCTGTATGGCCTAAATAACTTCCTCATAGACTAAATGAGCACGACCATCAGTATATATCTGACACTGTAACAATACAATGATTGAATATTTTGGAAAATCATGATTAACACAATTCTAAAATTCTAAAAATATGCTTTAACTAAAACCTATTCTCTTAAACAAAACCAGTTTAAGAATGCATTTTACTATGGGGTAAAACACAGCCCAAAGATTGTTCCTAATCCTGTATTGTCTCAAAAACAGTACAGTATACATCCATTGATACTGTTAAAAACACTGCTAAAATGTTTTGTTTAAATAATTCCAAAACCCTAGCATTAAAAAATGGCAATGGGATGGAAGAGATTTACCCTGTTACTTTTTAAAGTATGATAAAACCTGAAGGATACCAAAGTGCCAGAACAATGGGGTACAAGTCTTCTCCCACAGACAAAAATTGTCTCTCAGAATGCCTGGAAGCCTTTTCCACAGCTATGGAATAGGACAGGCTTCATATTCTTTCTTCATATTCTGCACTTGCACTCTATTTTACTAGTTATGTTATTTGCATACTGTCCTTACAACAAAGAATCTAGAGCCATAACTTGTTCTTCCAGGCAGCTTCTAAACTGTAATTTGCTGGAGGTTGGTTTTAAACACACTCCCTTCAATAGATTAATAACAAGCAGAAGCTCTAATAACCTTGAAATGTTTGTGGCAAACATTTCAAAGTAGGTAAGCGTGTGTTTTTTTCTGGAACACTTTGAACTTTTTTTTCCTTCCTGGATGAAGGTTTTCCTATATTCGTATTCCTCCAGCAACAACTGTAAAATTTTAAAAAAGGTGGGAGGGGAGGAAGAGCGCTCCCAAATGCCCTTGTTTAATATTTATAACCCAAGCTTTTCAAAACCAGCATATGTGAACTGCTCGATCAAAAGGCATTGCTCTCTGAGCTGGAAAAAGAATTTGGAGGGTTTATTGGCGGTTAACAAGATCGGTGGTGAGCCACCACTTCATCACTGGATGTCGGGGGTCATCTTCAAGTGATATTTGCAATTAATCCATTTGTACCCTATGACTATCATTAAGTGTTGCACCTTATGATTCTTGATGAACGCATCTTTTCTTCTATGTACACTGAGAGCATATGCACCAAGCCAAATTCCTTGTGTGTCCAATCACACTTGGCCAATAAAAAATTATATTCTATTAATTCATCTGAACCTCGTAGCCAAGCTAAAATCCACTCTTGGAACAGTCGTCGCACCATTACACCTTGCCACTGGAAAAAAGGAAAAAAAAGTTGATTTGGGTTGCCCCCCCCCCTTCCCCCCGAAGGGAGAGAGAGTCCTCCAAATCGCGAATGTGCATAATTTGGGGGCGGGGAGCTCGCTCTTTTGCAATCTTGCTTCCAAGCCGATCGTTTGCAAGGCCAGTCTGAGAGGCGGGCAGTTCCTTGCTGGAAACCCGCCTCCTTGTCTGAAGCCTCACCTTTCTCGTTTCGCCAAACTCAGCCTTATAGTCGGGCCAGCTGCTCGCCCAGTGCGTCCCCCTCGTGGCTTTTTCGCCATGCCGGGTCCTGAGGCGCTCCTTGCGCTCTTGATCTCGCCAGTCCTGCTTGCTTTGGCCCTTGTTCTGTCGGGCCCTTGGAGGCTCTTAGATTCCCACCCGCCTCTGGATTTGATGAAGGAGCTGGAGCAGCGGCAGCAAGACCTGAGCCGCCTGGCAGCCTCTGCCCGAGCGCGGGTTTCTCTAGCCGCCGCAAGGCGCGCAGAGGTCTCAGAGCCTTTGGGTTGCGCGCAACTGAACGGTCTGAGCGACGTGGGCGTGGTAGGTGCTGGCATCACGAAGCTGGTGCTGAGGGCAGTTCTGTCGCCCGGTGGCCAGGAAATAGCCCTGAAATCCGTACACTGGGCAGGCAGCGACGTGAGTCGCTGTGTTCAACGCTACGGCCACGCGGAAGGTTGTTTCCAGCTCGCTGCTTACAAGCTGTTGAAGGAGACGATTCTGCTGCAGACTCTGGATCACGATGGGATCATCAAGGCACGTAGTATCCGCCAGCGCGCTCGGGAAGGAGGGCAGGAGACCCAGCCTAGGAGCCTAACTGGATGTTTTGGATAGTTTGTACCTTTCTTAAGATACCTTACTAATTACCTTTCTTCCCACTTTCAACCACGTGATGGTCGAACATGTTTAATCCAAGATTATTGATCTTTTACACAGTGTAAGGTAATAGCCCAACGTATAGTTCATGACAATTTACTGGGAATGGATATCAATATCTATAAATTGACTATTCATGGCAGAGAGTAGCATATAAATTTTTAAATATAATTAATGAGTCCACCAGATTTTAAGATGTCATCACTCAAACATTCTTGTTTTGAGTGCAACCTCACCTTAATAGACCAATCCTAGGTTTTAGGAAGAAATGTTACAGTTACATTTTATTTTGTGAATTGTTTTGTGGACACTGCAACAAACATGCCTATTCCTTTGATTAGTTTAAAAGGGACATGTTCTAGGTTTACATACAACACACATAAAATCAATGGTGTAATGACTTATCAGCTGAAAAAACTTGATGGATTTGTTGGAGGGGACAATGCATATTTGGGGTAAAATTGCTGCTATATTATTCAAATACTTTGACATGCACCTTGTAATCTCCAGAAATTTGCTATTACAAAATATGAAGACAGCTTAGTTTAACGGTTTTCAAGAGGATTAGTCAACTCAGTGGTGAGTTAGGCTTTTGGTGGCCATGTTTAATAAATATCTGCCTAACCTCTTGAGAATCACAGTGGTGATGAATCTGCGAGTCTTGAGATGTTGGTAATCTGCAAGTGTGCTGCATCCTTCCCACTGAAGGTGCTGGTTGATACTGCTGGCAGTGTTAGTCTTGTGACGCCTGGACATCCCCAGCAGATGAAAGTGCTGTGCTGACTCTTGGCAGGTCTTGGAACCTGAGCATGGTTGGCCTTATTCAGTTCTTGGATTCTTAGGCTAAGAAGCGGACAAGAGTATGTCAGAGAAAGGCAGAAACAAACCATTGCCATACCATTGTCAAAAATAATGCACAATAATGAAAAATACTATATTTAAATACTTGGTGGGCCACAGGATTCCATTCTGAAATACTATATGTTGGGGAACAACAATGGGAGAAATTTCATACTTATATGCCTTGCTTCTAAGCTTTCTTTGGGCAGCCCAATTTGGCTCCTGGGGCTCTGGTGCATTCAGCCCTCAAGATGTTTTCTCTCCCATGGTTACCTGTCACTTTCTGTAAGAAAGCCATAATATTTATTTAGCGGGGGAGAAGAGGTAAAAGTGGGGAGTATCATGAAAAATATGACAATTGAGCTTGCAGTATTGAATAAAATAGAACACATTTGATCCCAAACATAAAGCGCAGAAGATAACATCTAATCTGAATTCTCTTTCTTGATTCAATTACTGTTTATGACCCTACAGAACTTGTAACAGGAGGAAACCCACAAAAAGCAATTTTCTAAACCTCTTTGAAAGAAAATTACTCTTGACTGATTTAGTAGTAAATAAACATAAGTAAAAATAAAGAGTTATCTGGGAGGTATAAACCCTCAACTTCAAGATGCAGATGAATTAACTTGATGAATTATAACTTCTACCAACATGCTTGGGTTCAACTTATGTAAGGCATACATTTACTGTAGCAAGAGCAGTTGAGTTTTGAAATAAGTCTTCATTTGATCTTTCTTATCGTTAGCAAAATATATTTGTTTTTTTCAAAGAATAATTTCTATATTTTGCATCTGTATTAATACTTCATTCTGCTTTTCTCATGGTTGACAGCTGCACGGTCAATGCTATAATAATAGCCTATATCCTGAAATGAAAGTGGTTTCCATGCTGGAGCTCGGGACCCCTTTGGAGATGATTCAGCTTCTGCAGCTCCCCTGGGAAGAGCGATTTAAAGTAAGGAGACAAAGGCAAAGTAGGTTTTATCAGTAGCGATAGACCCAATCCTGAATCATTCCATGATAGAAGGAAGGGTCTGGAGAAGATGTTTGCTCTTAAACATATTATATTAAACTTCTGTGTAAATCCTATGGACATGCCATTCCTGGAGACATTCTAGCTCATATAAATCTTTGGGCCTGGAAGCTATTAGAAGTATTGTAACACATCAGTGTCAATATATCTGTAAGCATATATAGGCAGGAGCAAATTCTCTGCACTGACATTTCTGGAATGTTTCAAAGACAACTCATCTACAGTATACTACTAGTAGTCTGTTGAACTTAGAATGTATATTTAAGGTGCAGTTAACTGTAATCCCATCACATGTTTACATTAGATCTACATATACACTAAGAGCTTAACTTTTTGCCATAGCAGATATACTGTAATTTCAATGAATTGTGTATTAAGCTGCAAAATAGTAGGAAGAAAGAAAGGTAGACTGCTGATGTTATCATGTAAGAAAACCTCTTATTTGTTTACCATCTCTCTTTCAGATTTGTCTGGATCTGGTAGAACTGCTCAATTACTTGGCAAATTCTCCTCTAGGTTCCATTGCTCTTCTAGATTTCCAACCAAGGCAATTTGTTATGGTGAATGGGCTCCTGAAAGTTACAGACCTGGATGATGTGAGCACTGAGGAGCTGTCTTGCAAAAGAGATCAAGATTGCATTCTCAAATTCCCCACAAAAACCTTCTTTCTCAAATGTGCCAGCCATAGGAACTGTAAAGGAATAAATGAGAAACGGAATCTTTTCAATGCATACAGGTAAGTTGGATACTTTTAAAAAAAGATCTGAAGAAGAACATCATCACACATGCCATTTATTTTTAGCAGTTTCCTTCATGTAGTATTTCCTTTTTTGTCAGACTTTTCCAACCACTGTCTTCTGGTGTATTATATTGCAATCCTCAGAATTCTAGCTATGAAGACCAGTGTGTCTGGAACTCTGAATCTTTTACTCAATACATCTGGAAAGTGCTAATTTACAGGAAGTTATTCTACATTACTATAATTCTTTAAACATTAGTGCATGGTAGTATTTCGACTAAAGTTATGATTATCATTCATAAATGCTTTTTCCTGGAAACCACATATTAAGCTACTTTTTGTTTGCTTTTGAAAATTCCTCAGGCTTGGGAAATAACGTACTGGACAAACTTAGAGTAATGCTTAGATCCAGGCAAACAGGTGGTACTAACAAGTGTCTACTAACCTTACTAGGAAGCAACAAAAGATGTAAGTTATAGTAGACGCAGATTCGAAAAAGTGTTCTTTGCATTAATTAGTATGAATACAGATAGTCCTCGACTTACAACCACAATGGAGCCCAAAATTTCCGTTGAGACATTTGTTAAGTGAGTTTTGCCCCATTTTACAACCTTTCTTACCGCAGTTGTTAAATGAATTACTGCAGTTGATACATTAGTAACCCAGTTGTTAAGTGAATCTGGCTTCCCCATTGACTTTGCTTGTGAGAAGGTCGTAAAAGGGGATCACATGACCCTGGGACAGAGCAATGGTCATAAATAGGAACCAGTTGCTAAGCATCTGAATTATGATCACATGATCATGGGGATGCTGCAAAGGTTGTAAGGGTGAAAAATGGTCATAAATCACATTTTTCAGTGCTGTTGTAACTTTAAACAGTCATTAAAGAAACTTAAGTCAAGGACTGCCTGTAGAACATTGTTCAAAATTTTGCTGAGATAAAACTAGTAGCACTTATGTGAAAGAGGCTCTTGAGCCTTCTTCCTGCATGACTGACCTTATTAGAAAATGAAAGATAGCACCGTTCATTCTCAGAGCAGCTAATATATGGAGGACAGCAGGATGGAGAAAGTTGATTATTATCTGGGAAACTAAGGTTAAGAAACACTTGCAATGTATGTCTGTTTAAAACATGATTTCTTGGCTGGATTTGTATATTATACATGATAGACTGCTGGTCTTTTACAAAGACTTTACAAAGCCTTAAAAACTCAAAGGCCTCCCCTGGAATTGGACCAGGATGTTGGACAAAGTTGGTTTGATAATGGTTGTTTTTCATTGAATATATTTCTTTTTTCTCTTTTAACTCCAGAGTGGCAATTAGTGAGTTGGGTGGCAATTAGTGAGTTCATATAAATTGAATAAATAAATAAGCCAAGATATATTATGGCTTAACGTGATATGTAAATCCTGCAGCTGACTTTGCCATAATTAGCTCATGAGAGTGGGATCAAAGATTCAGGCAGTTCTTTAAAATTAGTGTATTGGTGAGTTTGCATACTTTAAACAAGAAAGTGTGAGTTTCTTTGAATTAGTTAATGAATTTTCTCTTGCCAAGTCGCATGGACTGATGCCTCTCTTATCATTACATCCTCTTCTCAGGCCCAAAAACTGGGCAAATGGTGTTTACAAATAGGATATTTCGAATATGTTCCAATTCACTTCTGGGAGGCTTATGGACAAAACTGAAAGCATTTCAACATACAAAGATATTTGAGAAACAATGTTAATTTGTGAGTTTCATTATGGGATGGATCAAATATATCGATAAAAATAAATGAAAAAACATTGTTGGTGTAAAGTAGGATAAGACATATTTTTCTGTTCTGAATTTAGCTCTAGCCAAGAAGCTTCAATTTCAATTTGTTAGAATTAGATTTAGGGTTTTTGTTATCAATCTTTACTAAAATTTGGAAGATTTCTGTTTTAATTTGTAAAGCTTCATATATGTTTTAGGTATTTCTTCACTTACCTCTTACCTCATACTGCACCCATTGCTTTGCAACCAATTTTGAAGGACATCTTAAATGCCACCGGTACGTGCTAGTTCAAAATATTAAAATATTCAAAATATTAAAGATATATTTAAAATGTTTATATAAACATTGCTTTACAGTATTTTTCACCTTAAAACATTTCTCTCCCCTCTGCATGTAGGTGATTTACGATATGGAGTGAATGAAACTTTACAATCTTTCCAAAAAGTTTTGCATTTGTACAAGTCAGGACTTTATCTGCAGAAAAAGCCTTCTCACTTAAAAGGTATGGCTCTCATAACTCGTGAGGAAGATCAGACTAAATGCACAAGACCTGACCCAGTTAAAATGTGCTTAATTAAAGCCCCTTGTAATCAATGGGGGACGTAGCTTGATCAACCTAAATCCCTTTGAGACTTGAGTCATTGAGATTTTGATAAAATTAGCTTTCCCTACGAAGGGACCTCTCTGACTGTATTGAATAGGATTTACTTCATTTTGGGGGCTTTTCTTTTAAACAACTCTCATGCCTTAGTAAACCTATGGTGGGAAGTGAGGGCATACCTTCTAGTGCTGACACTAATATGTCTATCAGCCATACTCCTGCTATTATTTATGCAACATACATCTGAAAAATCAATCAACTTCAGAGCAGACAAGCCTACTTGCTTGATTCCCTTTTAAGATAATATTGTGCATGTAGCTATGGCAGTTATGATTGGCAATCTGCTCTGCATGAACACCCTAGGCTTCTCTCTTAATACCCACTGAACACCCTAGGCTCCTCTCTTAATGCCCACTGAGCTCCTGCCCCACCTTAAAAAATAAAACCAATATATAAGGAAATGACATTTTATAAAGCAAAACTTTGACTATCTGTGGCAATGCTTTTAGACTCAAGTGTTTTCCTGGGATATTAGAGAGCTTTTGGGGAGCGGAAGCTAAGCCACTTGTGGTAAAGATTTTCCTGACCATGATGGACATTTTATGAATAGGCAAATTTACCATGGCAGCCATTTTGTAAGTACACACGTTATAATCTTCAACTTTCCAAATGTATCTTAGACTCCAAAGATGGTCTACTACAACATTAGAGTAAGGAGTTTTTGGTCATAGCCCCATTTCTATTTCATATATCCATGGATTGCGTAATGGCTTATCTTCTGAACATTCTAGTTTTTAGGTAGTATGCTTAGGTCAGTTTCATTATGAATAAGTTTATTGATTTCTTTTGAAATGCTTTTAAAATGGGAGAAATATTGCTAGAGCTTGAAAATTCTGGCAGGACTGCTTGGGGAATGGAACTCCTGCTTTTTCATGTAATAAATTCTATACCCTTCTAAATGAAAAAATAGAGTCAGTGATGGCATGAAGACTGTCCAAAGAGATAAGAGTTAAATGTTATGGCTTTCCACACTGCTAATAAAGAGTAGCTCTGGTATGTGTAAAAGAGACAAGATTTATGACTGTTTTGCTAGACATGCCTGGGAAGATAAATTCTGGTTGGGATGCAAAGTCTTAAAACATCCTTTCCATTTTTCTCATTTCTTGAATACTTCTGAGTTTCCAACAGGTACATAGTAGTAATCCTTTATCTTTTCTCCCTACCCCCAGAATATTTTGTTGCAAAGGGGTTCCACAGTATGGATACAGAGGACTATAAATGTTGGCCTTCGTATAGCCATTTGAGATGCATGTTGTCTGTTCATAATGTAGAGGAAGCTGCCTCCATTTGTAGTTACCATCCACAGTGCCAACATTTTATCATCACTTCACAGAGAACATGGACAGGTGAGAATAGATGGCATTATGAACACCATCTAGGCATTTTCCTCAAAAATCCATAGAAGATTCACAAAAGATCTAGGCATGCTTTTACTTGGATTTGAGTATGTTTAAACTCTGGAGGAAAGAGATGCTCATGTCAGTGTAACACTACCAACTGCTTACAAAGATATTCACATATTTTCTGCAATCTTTGAAAGGGCATTCGTATGCATACAGCTCTGACCATAATCAGGAATCGTAATAAGGCAGATTTTCTGATTCAAAATAGGTTATCAGCATTTTTAGAGAAAAGCACTTACAAAAATCTTTGCAGAACTATGAACAGCTTTATAAATATGCAACATATAAAAATGTGCAGGGGATATCTCCACATCCTCTTATTTTAGTTCTACTTTAGGGCAAGTGACCAAAACATTCAAGGTAGGTAGCTTTTTTATGAGTTGGCTTCATCTGCTTTATCAGGTTCACAGATTTTGCTCTTGCTTAAACTGAATGTTGTTAGTCTTTAAAGAATACATTTTTAATCTATTTTTCCTGTATCATTAGGCACAGGTTTGAGATATGCTATACTGAGATGCATATTTTCAGTCATGAAGCTACATCAAATTACCTCCCTCCCTTCCCAATTAAGCCTAGTTTACTTTCTGATTAAATTCTTTTGTAACTACCAAAGACAGAATAAGTAATTCATGTTGTATACAACTTTTGTATAAAATACCTTGGATATCGAAGTTAAAAGTTCTAAAAATGAGAACTTCTCTTAAAATATTTATGATAGTAATTTTTATATCTCCAAAGCAACTTGCTTCATGAATATCCTTTAATTAACATTGATTACAATCTTCCATTGAATGATGATGTTACCTAATTTGGGTAATGAAACTGTCTGCAAGAAAACAACCAAACTCAGAGAGCTCCAAGGGCTCCTCATTTCAACCCTTTGTTTTATTTTACTTATTTATTTAGATTTATAACCCTGAGCTATAAATATTCTTCTTTATTGATACTACAGTATATCTTACTATAGGACAAAATAAAGGCTTGAATGTTTAAGCTCCTGATGGCTATATGAATATAGCCTTGCATTTAGGGCTGGGTTTTTCAGTGTTTCCTTTTGAGATATAATCTGATCCAATAGCCTAGGCTGAAGGCCAAGTCCTCCCTGGTGTTTTCCCATCCACGTGCTAATTGGAACTGGCCTTGTTTAATTTCCATGCCTAGACAACCAGATGTTACCACCAGATTATTTTTATTTAATAAATTTCTGTCGACAAATTAGCAAGGAAAAGGAAAGGAATAAGTCTGAAGATTTTCTCAACCCTGGAGACTGCCAGATATGCTGGATTCCATATCCCACCATTTACGTATAGTACACCGCTAGTTGAGAATAAAAGGAGTTCTAGGTCACTTAGAAGGCATCAGGCTGGGCAAGGTTGTTTTAAAGCATAAGGCAGCTTTTTCCAATGCTTCCAGATGTCTTGGATGACAACACCCACTAAGGTTGAGTATGTGTTAAATATGCCCTGAAGATGTTGATTGATTCTGCTCAAGTCTGTGACATACTTTATACAGGCTAGCTGCCCCCTTGAGAATCATAGCACTATGTTGTTGAATTAGTTTTATCAATTATTGCCCGTCCTTCCTCGCTCCACCTTTATGGCCAGAAGAGGAATTTGCATTATAGGATTTTAGAGTATGGTATGGAACATGCTTTGGCCCTTATTGTGGAGGCTACTTTATAGAAATACAGGAATCCTGTGGACCAGGATCTAAAGGATTTCTGGAGTACAATAACATTTCCATTGTATCATTTAATCTTAACCTGTGTACAATTATCTTATTTACTGTTGTCAATATTCTTAGTCCTCTTTCACAGCATTTCAATTCTTCTTTTCCCCTTCAGGGCGTCTTCTTGCTATTTTTCAAAGCAATTTGACCTACTTAATTCCAGGTAGCACCATGGAGGTTTATGTTAAACGATCTGCATCTTCAAGAGGAAATCTTTGATCAAGATGCTAGAGACAACTTGGCATTGTTACTGGGACTGATGCTATCAACACCAATGGATTACATTATTTCTGCTGTGAAGCAATTATCTACACTACTTTTATGTGAACAAATATTTCAATAATCACATCTCTTTATTTAAGAACCGATCCAATCCAGGGGCATTTTGTAAGCTATTTCATACTTACAACTATGCAAATCTCAATTTCAGCCACCACTAGGATTGGACGAATCGGCTTTATATATATTTTCAATCTTGTGTTTATATTTTTGTATATGTTTTAAAAAAGAAAATGGGCTAAGCATTTTATTTTTCTATGGAATTGTCCTTCAGGGACACATTAATAGAGGCCTTCTTTAATATATGCATTTTTATAGACACAATTTTCCTTAATTTAGACATTGTACACTGTTTTATAATTTATCAATATGCTATTGAGAAGAAACCCTATTAATCTCTGTATTACAATTTATTAAATGTATGCCACCCACCTCCCAATGACTCTGGGCAGCTGTTAGTCCAGGAAGTACAAATTAATGTCGATGTACACCTGACATTTTTACTTTACATTTGGGGAAATTATTTGTTTCTGGATATGTTTATGTAATATGTTTTTTTAATATATTTTTCCCCATTCAATTGTGTCCAACTGTCAAGAGACTCGCTGGACAAGTCCCTGCAGTTTTCTTGGCAAAGTTTTTCAGAAGTGATTTGTCATTGCCTCCTTCCTAGGGCTGAGAGAATGACTGGCCCAAGGTAATCCAGCTGGCTGTGTGCTTTAGGCGGGAATAGAACTCAGTCTCCTGGTTCCTAGCCTGATGCCTTAACCCAGTGGTTCCCAAACTGTGCGCCGCGGCTCCCTGGGGAGCCGCGCTATCGTCATAAGGGCGCCGCGAAATATTCCGCCCGCTGGGTCTAACGCTGATGCGCCATTTCTGAAACGTCTAGTGCGCATGCGCAGTTGCAAGTCGGATTGCTATGGGAGCCGCGAACCGAAAACGATTGGGAACCTCTGCCTTAACCATTATATCAAACTGGCTGTTTTTGTAATATTTAAGTTTATTAGATATGGTTGAGCCAAGTGCAAACGCACACAGAAGAGTTTACAGGTAGATTGTTGAATGAGTGGCAGCTGACTTGCAAATAATTCTAAGTAACAATTTATAATTTTCAGCAACATTATTCTGGTACTCAGAACAGGTTCAGGGTTTAATATGTCATTCTAATTGCACCCATTTCCGTGTGTATAAGGAAGCTCTTGACAACTCTCAAGACAGATTTTTTAAACATTTGTAAACCAGAAATATTTACCTCTTTACTTTTTAACAACACTCAGCAGCAAATTCTTTTGACCACCCCATCCTTACATCTTGCCAGAAGCCAAATTCAATTTTGAATTGTGCTCAGCCTCTTTTATTTCCTTTGTGTCTCGCAGGCATGTTTATCTAATTTAAACTGCCCTTGAGGTAAGAGAGTTAAACCTTTCATTAAAAGTGCTGATGACATCTTTGAAGGATAAATATTTCCAAATCACTGTTTTCATTTATCCCAATTTCCCTAACAAAAGATATTTTAAGGGACTTTGTATCTGATTATTTAAATTTCCAGCATTTATTCTGGCTAAATTAACTTTTTCCAGTTTCAAACTGTAAGGTAATAGTTTGAACCTATTGTTATTGAATAACACAGCCCACAAAAAGAAAAGATGGAGACATAATTTTACATAATATTTACTTTGATTATTTTAATTCAGAGTGATTAAGTGTGATATGTTTAAAGTTTTGTACCAATCTTGGAGGTTGTTCAGTATTACTTTCAGTGAAAGAAATCCTGCTGAGCAAAATGTTCAATAACTTGTATGCATATCTATGAGATTTTTTTTAAATATATTTTTTCATTCTGATAAAGGATTGTTGTCCCTTTAAAAATGTTTCATCTTTTTCTATTTAATAACTAAAAATTTTAAGACACCATTGAATACTATGTTTAACTGTTAACATGGAAATTCTAGCTTCAAGGAAAAACTAGCTGTTTCATTTATCATCCTCTCAATTCATAATTTTATATAATTCATTAAACTTGTAGGCCACCTGATTTTCAATTATTCTGGGCAGGTCATAATAATCACAGAAGTTAGAATAAAACATAAAAAATAAAGATAGGGAGAACAATGAAACAGGGGGCCTCACACTCCGTTACCAAAGGCCTTGATGGAGAGTCAAGCTCTTCTAAATAACACCAGAGTGGGAACCATCCAGATCTTGTTGGGGAACATCATTTCAGAGGGCCGGATCTGTTACAGAAATGGTGTGCTTCTAAAATCCTCACAGATAATATTGTTTAATCAAAGGAAAGTGGAGCATACCAACTACTAATTATAGTTCTTGGAAAAAACTGCTACTGAACTTAAAGCTATTAACCATTCAGGAAATACAGATGTATAAGAATGTACCTTGTAACTAAGGTGACAGGTTTAGGTGTGATTGACAGGAGCATCAATGGGAATACAGGTGTATAGAGCAGCCAGAGAAGATCTCATGCTAAATTACAAGCCCAGTTAGTAAACATTCATGACAAGCTTCATATAACACATAGTATGGTCTATGCAAGTGTGGCTTATTGCCCAAATCTGTTGAGACTATCTGGGCATCATGGGAGAAAGCTTAGCCTCATAGCAATATTTCTTAAATCACAAGATACTGAGACAGCATGAGTTTAAGATGTACGCATTTCTGAAAGTTTTCGTTTAACTAGCATAGGAGCGCTTATACGTACACACACACATGCTGAATATAAAAAACTATTGCACAGCTAGATCCCAAATTATATGCATTCTAGAACAATGTTTTTAGAAGGTCAAAATTCTTAGGTGGTCAATATATTTTCCAGAAATTCTCATATCCTACTATTTTTTATTTATTTATTTATTTTTATTATTCATATTTCTATGCCGCCCACTCTCCGAGGACTCTGGGCGGCTTACACCAAAGACAGTATACTAAATAGCATATTGCCCCCAACAATCTGGGTCCTCATTTTACCTATCAGAAGGATGAAAGGCTGAGTCAACCTTGAGCCGGTGAGATTTGATCCGCTGATCTGCTGAACTAGCAGTCAGCTGAAGTAGCTGACATACTGCACTCTAACCACTGCGCCACCTCGGCTCATACTATGATACAAAAAATACATTTTTCCAGTTGCTTAAGGGCAAGACTGAGACACTGATTGATTTAACGGGCAACTTATTACACAGCAGGAATTCTAAATCTGCTTCTGCTGCTTTTTCATGGGTGTGGGATAAACAAAAGCCCCTCTTCCAGGCATGGGAAAAGTATCTTGAAGAAGACATACCGAAGGATAAAAAAGGTTCAGAAACGAAAGGAACAAGTCCTCACAGTTCCTATAATAATGCTGGTTGCTCTTACACAACCGGTAAAATTTAAATAACTGCAGCATCCTTCAGCTGCATTGTTCTGGGAGGGGTGTCTATGTGCTATTACACACACTTGCTATTGCGTTATAATAATTTGGCTCAAAGGCGATTTAATACTACAAGGATGTTCCCACTACACTTTAAGCTTGCCTATACTATCCATGTTGACTTGACTTATGATTCTGAAATACATACTTTGATCCTTTGGAGGCAGAAGTTGACATTCTCTGGTGGCTTTCTGTAAGTAACCAGAGGTTTGCACCAATGCAGTATTTGGATAGTATTGATGTGTGTTGTGTTAAGGCAGGGATGTCAAACTCACATCGTCACAACAGTGTCACGTGACGTATCAAGACTTTTTTCCTCTTCGCTAAACTGGGCGGGGGTGTGGCTAGCACGTGACGCATCTGGCCTGTGGGCTGGGAGTTTGACAGCCCTGTATTAAGGCCTCATTAGCCACAGTTGCACACCCCTTCTTTGCCATTATAATGCAATTTTGTTGTGCAAAAGTGTTCAAAAAGCTATTCTTTTTAGAAAAGAAGCACTAATAATATTAAGCAGGAGAATAAAGCTATCCTACTGACAAAGATCTGGTTTTAACGGTGACCTCTCTAAAGTGAGGTTTGCAATAGAAACACAAACAGAGAAAAATAAGATTTCTCTTCTGATGCCAGCTGCTTTGGATGAGTTAGAGATAATGGCTTATCTTTCCTACCTTTGGACCTTGGAAGATAAAATCAGCAATATAATCTCAATACAGGAGGTCAGCCAAATGCTAAATGGTGAACACTATCACCTATTATCTTGAATGCTTTCAGCAACTTAGTTCCCATTAAAATTGGCTGCAATTTTAAAAGCAGGCATTCAGTAATCCTTTCAGATAGCAAACATTTCACATTTTTTCTAAATTTCTCTTTAAAATATAAAATGATACAGATAGTCCTCAATTTATGACCACAATTGAGGCTGACATTTATGTTGCTAAGTGAATCAGTTGTTAACTGAATTTTGCCCTATTTTATAAGCTTTCTTGCCACAGTTGTTAAGTCAGTAACATAGTTGTTAAGTGAATCTGGCTTCCCCATTGACTGCTTGTCAGACACACACTGCTGCTTTGTTTTGGTATTTGATATGAATTCATGATCTTTAATGAATTTGGACATTCTCTTCAAATATCTGCTCAATCATGAACTCCCTCAAGGATTCAGATAGTAGCCGAAGAAAGTCCCTCTGTGGTATCTGACTCCATTTCCAGATGTAAGAAGATAGAATTATTAAATTTGGAGCAGTTTTAAAATTTATGCTATTTGAGACATTGTTTCCAGGCAGATAATTGGATTATTTATGTCAAAGTCACATATATGGGCTGGATGGGTGTACAAATTGAATAAATACATAAACAAATATTTCTATCCAGGGGTGTCAAACTGGCGGCCCACAGCCCAGATGCGTCATGCATAGGCCACGCCCACCCCAGCTCCATGAAGGGGGATAACGTCGCGATACATCACATGATGGCAACATGATGCTATAGAATCACAGTACATTCCCAAGTGGATTCTCCCATTTAAAGGAGGAAAGAAAATGCTTCATATTAAAAGTAGGTGCTTGTTTGAACCATATTGCATTCAGAGATATTGTTCAGAGATATTTTCCTACCTATCCATTGTTTTTAGGGTGCTACAGTATGTTGAGGATACCTCTAAGGAAACTTGGAGCATCATGTTTATTTTTCAAGTATTGATGCCCATAAAATGAGCATGAAAATAATAGCTATATTTAGTAATATTCAGAATATAATGCCTTTGCTCCTGAAAACAGTACAGAGCAGACTGTGACTAGAGTCATTAGTGGATTTGAATTTGTCATAAGAAATTATTCATTCCCTTTTTAAAGATGTCAGGATAGACGCCATCACCTATCTGACTTAGACTTCAGAAAATGCCCTAGTAGTATGAAAGAGAAAATCTTTCCACAACTACTCTTTCCCTACCATACATAATACACATTCAAGTCCTCTGCTCTCAAGTTGTCTTTTTCCCCCTAAGCTAAACAAGTCTCAAGATATAACTTTCTCTCATAGTAGAATTGCCCAGGTCATTGTGGTAACTCTTCTGCAGCTGTAGAAGGTCATATTGAGGTGTCATTATGGTAGAAATATTCCAGATAAAGACATCATCTATTTCTATAAAGGCATTATGTTGGGGCTCATTCTGAGATGAGGAATGGCATATCAATAAAATGAATGATAAAAATGACAGGTGGTAATTTTATTTAAATATTCTTTTCTAACCCCAGGATAGAATTTGCTTTTAACAAAAGGCCCCTATACTGAGTTAGTATTTACATTCAACTATCCATCACAGCCCTTATATTGTCTTTTCTTTTCAGTTCCCAGGGGCTCAGCTCTCATCAACATATATATACACAGTATGAAGATGTTTTTTGTCTCTGTGTGCATTACTTTACTTTTCTTCTATTGCTCACTGAATGCCATTTGCTATTTTAATGCCCTATTTTTAAGAATTCCTTTCAGAGTTCCTGGCTTTCGCATTTAGTTTTAATCATTCAAATAGTGTGGACAACTCACTACACATTCCAGATACACAGAAATCTCACTTTATTTCTGGAGTTATATGTTGCTTAAAGTCATAATATCCAGGGTGTCTGAGGAACCGTCTCATCCAGGACTAACCTGCCACACATGTTCCAGCAGAAAGGGCCAATTTCAGATCCTGTCAGCCAAAGAATTTCGGCTGGTGGGTCTAGCAGAAGAGCCTGTTCATCTCTTTCCATCAGAGGTGAGGACCATCCCTACAATCCTGACCTTCTAAAAGAGCCTTAAAATGTGGCTCTGCTGTTTGTTGTAGCCCCCCACAAGTGCCTGTTACTTTGAGGATGGCTGAGAGGGTAGAGAAGATTCTCATCCATAGGACATCCCTCATCTTAGTTCTTAACCTTTAGTTTTTCTATTCATTTTAAAAAAAATTTAATCATTTTAAAAACCTTATTATACCGTGAGCTACACACACACCAGTGGTGGGATTCAAAATTTTTTTACTGCCAGTTCTGTGGGCATGGCTTGGTGGGCATGGCTTGGTGGGCATGGCAGGGGAAGAACACTGTAAAATCTCCATTCCCACCCCACTCCAGGGGGAGATTACTGCAAAATTCCCATTTGCTCCCGATCAGCTGGGATTTGGGAGGCAGAGAATAGATGGGTGTGGGGCCAGTCAGAGGTGGTATTTACCAGTTCTCTAAACTACTCAAAATGTTTGCTACCAGTTCTCCAGAACTGGTCAGAACCTGCTGAAACCCACCTCTGATGTACACATTCTCTTTCATTATCCACTGCAGAATGAAAGTCTCTTGCAGGATGAAGGCCTCTTCCACATGTTACTAACCAATATGGTCCTGCGTTTTCTTTTCCCAGTTGGGCCCGCAATACTTGCTGATGTTGTCAATCCATCTTCTTTTGGGTCTTTTTCATGGAAGCTTTTAATCAAGTGGGATCCATTCTATGACTGCCTTGGTCCATTTGCCATCAGTTCTTCTTGCTATGTGACCAGCCCATTTCCATTGCAATTCTTTTACTCTCTTCATGATATTGTACACTTTCGTTTGTTCTCTAATCCATATATATCTCTTTTCCAGGTCTATTTTTAAGCCAAATGGTTCTCCTGCTTGTGCAGCTCTTGTATATAATTTATTTATTTTAGACTAAATGTCATGCAAGAATGATGGATTGTGGTTGTAAACGTAGTTATGTTTGTTGTCTTATATGAATCCAGTTTTGCTTACTCAACAAATTTTTCGGGTATATTTTCTGTGCAAAATAAACTATCCATTCCTGTCTTTTCTTTTATACTTTCCTCCTATAAATTGGTGGAGATGTTAAATGATGTGATTTATATGATGCAGAGGCATGAAGCAGCTGGTAGCATAGGTAATGCAACTGTTTTTTGTATCACAAGAACTAACATGAGTAATTTTGCCTTTGCATAATTTTCAAATTACTTCAAATTGCTGTTAACTGTCAATTCTCCCTATAGTTATATTTAGGCTTGAGTTAGCATTAAGTATGGAAACTATAGGCCATCAGCTGCAATGAAATTTGTATGTGGCAGAGGAAAAATATTTTAACAGCAATTTGGTTACATCCTTGGAAAAATATGAGTAGGAAAAATGTGGACAAAATGTTTAGATAAAAATTAAATTATGTTTTAAAAGAAGATCTTTTCTACTATTACAGGAACAGTAATTAATAAAGTAATCTCCGCTCCCGTTCAACATTTATATGAAGCTGCTGGGTGAGATCATCCATCACCATGGACTGAGGTATCACCAATATGCTGATGATACTCAGCTGTATGTCTCAGCCCATGGTGAATTAAGTGATGCCGTGTCCTCCCTCTCGCAGTGCCTAGAGGCTGTTAGGGGCTGGATGGAGAGCAACGGGTTGAAACTAAACCCTTGCAAGACCGAGTGGCTCTGGGTTTGGGGTTTGTTGACTCAGGGAGAATTGCCACCTTTGGTCTTGGATGGGTTGGCACTACCCCAAACAGATCCTGTGCATAATGTAGGGGTTTTCCTGGACTCCAACTTCTGCTTGAAGAGCAGGTGGTGGTCGTGACCAGGAGGGCATTTGCACAACTAATGGTTGTACGCCACTGACACCTTTTCCTGGACTAACAGACCCTACTCACAGTCACTCATGCCCTAGTCACTTATTGTCTTGACTATTGCAACACGGTCTACATGGGACTGCCCTTGAAGAGCATCCGGAATCTCTAGTTGGTGCAAAATGCAGCGGCCTGCATGGTTTTGTGCAGACCCCGGTGTGCACATGTATCACCTCTCCTGCGGGAGCTGCATTGGTTGCCAGTTTGCTTCCGGGTGCAATTAAGATGCTGTTTGTCACCTTTAAAGCCCTTCATGGCTTGGGACCAGGTTATCTGAGGGACCGTCTCTTGCTGGTCACATCTACCTGACCCATCAGAGCGGGGAGGCAGGGAATGTTGTGGGTCCCATCCCCAAGGAAGATACACCTGGTGGGACCCAGAAGGGCCTTCTCTGGGGTGGCTCCCTCTCTCTGGAACATCATTCTCCCAGAGATTAGAATGGCCCCCACTCTAATACTCTTCCGGAAAGTGCTGAAGACCTGATTGTGCCAGTGGGCCTGGGGAACCCAGAGCAGGATGGAGCCCATTAAATGGCTCATGTGATCTGCTGTCACTGGGGTGGTGGGGAGTGGGGGTGTGGGGAGGTGGGGGGTGATTTTGTTATATTGTACTATATTAATTTATTTGATTCTTTTTGTTAGTTTTTATTGTTTTAAACGTGGTTTTATATTCTGTAAATATACAGAATATAAATATAAATATAAAACGTGGTTTTATATTCTGAGTCGCCATGGGCGAATAGGCAGCAATATAAATTAAATAAATAAATAAATAAATAGAGATGATACAACACCAAACAACATGCTTTAAAATTATTTTTAAGAAATAGAAGTGAAATGATCATCGACCTAAGAAAGGGGTAAAATCAAGATGTTTAGGGAGTAAGAATTTTTTAGGAAGTTAACTCAGTTGCAACCTTGGACAGCAATTAATTTTACTAGAGGAGCTGGGTGATCAAGTTCCTTTGGTAATATACCAAAACATACATTTTGGTGTATGTTTTGGTGTACCAAAACATTTCCCCAGCTCATACACTCATGACAGGATCAGATGCATGAAAGGCTACAGATAATTATTTAATTGTCACAAACCAGCAGGCAAACACGAGAGCTACTATCTTAACTGACCATTTTGATATAAGATCCAACCAGGTACAACTAGAATTTGAAATGCAATGTATTTGAAAGACATTGGACTGGAGAAGGCTGCACATATAAACTTTTAGTTTTTCAAGGTTAACTCCTTGGGGAGAAATAAAAAGCTAAAATTATAGTGGATTTAAATGTGACTACATATATTAAACAAATAGCATTTCTTACGTAATACTCCTTGCTCTTTAAATGAATGCCAAGCCTGTTTACCTTTGATGTTGCTGTTGGCTTGCATCCATCTATCCAAAGTGTTTTAACTGCATTCTTAAAACATGTTGTATAGGATTGCAGCCAAGTTTTTTTTAAAAAATCCACCAACCCAACCGAGCAACCTAGATTTTTTAACTTTGTAATAGCAAGCCAATTCCTTGTGATTTTTCCCCTTTGAATCTAATGCTCATTCTCATCAGGAGAACATTTGAACTTGGTGTCTATCCCAAAAGAGTGCTTAGGAACTTGGCCAATTCTAGATTCTCACCAACACATTAGATGGGGGGGGGGGACTTGAGGAAGGAAAGAAAGAAAGAAAGAAAGAAAGAAAGAAAGAAAGAAAGAAAGGGGGGGAGGGAGGGCAGAAAGGGGGAGGGAAGGAAGGAAGGAAGGAAGGAAGGAAGGAAGGAAGGAAGGAAGGA
>WNWU01017700.1:0-19149 GCA_012654045.1 Ptyas mucosa | reverse complement strand
TCCATTCCATTCCATTCCATTCCATTCCATTCCATTCCATTCCATTCTATATTTTCTATTCTATATAAAAGCAGAGGAAAAAATCTAAACAAAGAGTTTAGGGTTGTGGAAGGGAGAATTATTTTTTTGGGTTGCACAACAACTCTAGGTGTGCTAGTAGTTCATCAACTCAGGATTTCATTTTCTCTCATCTCTGGACTGAGCTCCTTGGCACATTGCATCTTAAAGGCAGAATGTATAAATCAGGCATTAGTCCTATGCTTCAAAATCCCCAGCAATATTCTCACTCTGCTCCGCCTGATCATCACTTGGATCCCTTCTGTCCACCTGACTTTTTATCTCTTATTTCTCTCTTGCCCTTGAGGGCTCCTGTAAGTCTTGATCCTTCCCCAATTGCTATACTAGGCACTTTCCTCCTGGATAAAAACCTGCTGACCTGTGTCTTTCTCCCTTCTCTCTCTCTCTCTCTCTCTCTCTCTCTCTCTCTCTCTCTCTCTCTCGTGGCTGGGGGTTGCTGACAGAATCTTTTTATTCCTCTGTATCCCCAAACTGCCCCCTTTCCAGTTCAAGGAAAACTGGCTCTGCAAAGCACTGCTGGAAAATCTCTTGTGCTTTCTCTCTTTCCTTTGCATGGGTGGTCTTTCTTTCTCTCTTGTTTTGGACAGAAAAAAAGGCTTCCCAGTTTTGTTTGTTCTTCCTTTATCTCTGTAGGCTATCTGTCTTAGGCTATTTTTCCTCTTGTCTTCTTTTTCCCCAGGCCAAATTGCTGTTCCATTCCTTCCTGTCCCCAGTATATGTATTTTATAGATGCTTTTATATACTGCATCTATACTTCCACTCCACTTATCTCCTCTTCTGGGTTTTTTCCTCCCTTCCTATATGTATTACATTGTCACCCAGCTCAAGCCATGTGGCACTGGGAGGGTCTAAAAGTAAAACACACATATAAATAATTCTTACAAAACAACAGCACATTAAACCATACTAAGCAATGGCTATCAGGATTGAGAAAGTCTACATTTCACCCATTGACCCCAAAGCCCAACTGAGTATCTATTTACCTTAGTATCTCTGGGGATCCTGTTTCCCCTGACTTTTTAAACTGCAGTTGGTTACTAACAATATTTGCAATAAGGATTTAACTTCTTGGTATCTTTTGGCAAACTGATCAGTCTTCATCAAACTAATTCCTTTAATTATTTCTCAGCCCCAACAGAACCTTCTGTGATATACTTCAATAAAATGAAAGGAATTGTGTATCTTTTGGGGGGCCTTGAAGCCACAGTATATCCCTATTAATGCTTAATAAAAAGTAATCTACCTTACTTTTCTCATAAATCACTTCTCCCCACGGCCCCCCAGTCACGCTCAATTTGTTCCACATACTTTCATAATATTCTAGCTCTCTATTCCTATATTTGGGGAGGAGACTCCTGTAACCTGAAGCATGATTTTCAATTATTCATCACGTTATGCCATCCTTCATTGACAGAAATGTTATACATGAGGGAAAAGAAGCCAAGGCGCCACTCTAGGAATATTCATTCCATTGTAGGGCTAGGGTGATTATTCTTTCCATCAAAGAAGAGAAAGGCTAATAAAGAGCTTGAGGGTATCTCATCTATCTTCCATTCTACGGCTTCAAAGCCAGTTTAAAAATGCATAATTAAGGAGCTTGAGTTCTATAATAGCCTTTACATTTGGTGGAGAGAATTTTTGGGTATTTTTTTTTCTAATAGGAAGACATAAAAGGAATAATAATCTCCCAGTAGCTATACATATTCTTCTGTAATGAGCAAATACAGCGTAAGTTCTATTTCCTTTTAAAACACCATCATGATTAGTATTTTCCTTTTAGCAAAACAGTAATAAATTATTTTATGGTTAACAATGTTCTATCTTTAATTGCAGTAATAGGTTGGCCTATTGCTTTACATTGTTGATTATGGCCAATAGAATGGTTCAAGGCCAGTTTTTATTTTAGAGAAAGTCATAAACTGGACATAGAACATATTATGAAACAGCTGCTTCTTGTAAAGGTATACCATAGTATTTAGATGAATGTCAGAAGCTTTGTCATTTTTAATCTATAATTCAAATAAAATGATGTTAGAACCTGGTAACTTTATAAAAGAAAAGCTCATTGGAAATAAACAATGAAATAACTAAATTTAAAACCATAGTTTTAGAGGGAAGGAAGAACTTGCTTAGTTTTGCTTAATTCTTGAAAATTTGGCTTTAGATCTGAAATATCCATCCTCATTTCTTGTTCTGCATTTATTTGGATCAATAAATTTGGTCTTTATAGCAGCAGATGTGGAAAATACTGATTTAGTTGCCAGGTTGTTCAGGCAGAATAGAATTAAGTTCTGATAGTGATTCAGCTTTGTTTGTGTAAGCCCTCAGGTTTATGTACACAAAACCAGAGTCCCATCAGGCCACATTCTGGGTTTTTCTCTCTACTTTGGTAGGGCAAGTTAACAAATAGTTTGTTCAGGCAAAGCAGGGATGGATTTTCATGGCAATCCTGCTTTGCAGGTGAACCTCTGCCCCATCTCCTCAAATGTGCTTGTGCCTCTCAGGGGTCACAAGTCAGTTTGAGAATTCTTGTCTTAACCAGTAAACTGCAATAGCTGTCAGATATTGCCTACGTATGATGCCCCAGGCACCAGAAGGGGTTAAGTCTTCTAAGTCTACAGACATCCCATGTGACTGTATAAACCAATGAACTCCCTTATTGGAATCATACCCACAAATCAATTGGATATCTTCCCTAATTTCTTCCCATCCATCTCAGCAAGACAGCAGTGAACTTCTCTCCCTCTCAACCTCTGAGCCATACAGTCAGGGTAATAAATGCAGCAGGACACCCTGTTCATTATTGTATATTTGTAAATAATAAAATAACTTTTAAACCTGAAACTGTATGGCCTAAATAACTTCCGCATAGACTGAATGAGCACGACCATCAGTATATATCTGACAAATGGTAGCAGACGATGGAGAATTATTGCTCAGGTCTATGAATTTTTGTAATTTTTTTTAAAAATCATAGAACGTTTTACCTAACATGGAATCCTTGAACCTGAACGAATTATCTTTACAAGAGATTGATGCATTAACCGTATCCTTAACAAAACAGCACCAATCATTAACCAAAAGACTAAAAAAACTTTCTATTGAAGCTACACTGCAAGTACAAACCTCTTTACAAAAGGACCCAACTTTTTTTCCTTCTCTTCACTCGAACACCGAAAGACCAGACCCACGCTTACAACCACCTTGCTTCGATCTCCATTCTACTCCACCTCATGACTCTCATCAAGGACTTCAACCTTCTGAATCCCTTGTATGTTCCAACCCTCCAACTTCAGACCAATTTTTATTTTCTCAAGCTTCTCCAAAACAGCATTTATATCAAGCTTTACATGCGACAGGCCTGCTAAATGCAGGCTGGACTCCTCAAAGAACTTTTGAACTGTTAAACACCCTTTCAACCTCACCAGACCTGGTAAGCGACAATTTTTTGCTTCAACCCACAGCTTCCCAGACTGAACTTTTAAACACCCATTTTATTACAAATCCTCCCTCTCCACCTATTGACTTTATGGCTTCCAAAATGGCTTCCACCTTTTCCGAAAGCATGGCTTCAAAAATGGCTGACAAAATGGCCGCCCCATACCCCACCATGCGGTCCCCAAAATGGCCGACAATTTATATGACCACACTTTAAACAAAATGATGTCTACCACTTCAGACCACAAGGTCTCAACCAACCCCCTTACCCCCATACATCCTCCTACCCACCCCACAACTGGAGATATTCAGACTGATTCCCTATCTTCTTCATCCAGAGCACCGAGTTCGAATCCTCCCAATTTCTTTTCCAATTTTCAGAACTTTTCTATTTTTGCTGCCGCTGCAGACCTCCCCATCTACACCGCTGCAGCTGTAGCAGCTGCAAATATTTCTACTGATACCAATATTGTTTCCAATGTAAAAAGATCTTTCTTAGTTTTTGCAGCTGCCGCCTCGCTCCCCCCCCTCATCGCCGAAGATGCCGCCACCGCTGCTGCTGCTGCCGCCTCCAACATCACCGATGCCCCGTCCAAACAACAAATTCACATGATTTTTGCAGCCTTTGCATCAAAAGCCAACCTACCTTCTACTGCAGCCGACGCTGTCGCAGCAGCTCTTCCGAATCAAACTACAACCACCATCTCCATTATTCCTCCTATCGTTGAATCACCTACAACATCTTCTCTCACACCAAACGACTCCAATCAACAATCCAACGTTCAATTACCTATCTCTGCTAACAGTAACTCATTTCAGCCTTCTATTACTGTACACTGTAATGATTTAAATATTGAAACTAATAATTCCTTGTCTTTATGTACTAATGTAAATTTATCTTTAGAACTTGAAACTGTTTTGCAACATTTTAAACAACATGGCCCATTACCTTTATCACCAAACTTCAAAAAATTACAAACCTCAGGTAATAATTTCCCTACTTGGGAACATGAAACTCATTTACATCTTTTAAGAGAAGGCACATTCCTTATTATTGAATCTCCCCCTAACAAACCTTGGTCATCTGACTTAACTTTTCTTCACAATAGTGTTTATGCCACTCTTATGTCAACTTTAGAAAGTGATATTGTTCATTCTATACCTACAGGTTTTACTGCACAAGAAGTATGGCAATACCTACAAAAACATTACAACACACCCTCGCCTGCAACTATCGCTACTCTTGCCGGTGACTTTTATAGCACCATATATAAACCAGGCACATCTATGGCCAAACATCTTTTCCACCTCGAATCCATGCGAAAACAACTGATTCAACACAATCATCCTGTACCTGAAACTGCCATGATTGGTATCATTTTTAATTCTATTAAACACTTTCCTGGTTGGTCAGGATTCATAAATAGTCTCCACTCCCTACCCACCCACATGTACACCGTCGCTGAAATCAAATCCAAATTAATAGATGAAGATAGGAGACGATCTAATGCTTATAAACATACATCTGAACCTCTCTATGATAGAAGACTCTACCATACTGATAGATACCTTACTTCTTTTGACCACCCCTTTTATTCTAAACATGATTCCCATCCTTCACATTCTTCACACAAACCCTTCTGCCAAAACTGGCAGAACCACCCCTCTCAATATCAAAATAATTTTAATTATTGTAACTATAGAGGACGTTATCATACCTACAACTCCCATCCTCCACACGGTGATAACACCACCCACACTCATGATACAAGGGGATACACCTCTACAGACAAGACTAACAAAAGATATCATACTATCAAAGAACATACTGAACCTAAAAGATCCATGCACACTGAATTTTACATTAGAAAGGGTCCCACACACAAAGATTATAAAGACAGAAGGGGACAACCTACTGAACAATCTATATATTCTAACTCTGAATCCCAAACACTTGGCATATTTCCCAACACCCAACAATACCTGCGTGACACCACGCACTTATGGGTCATCGATTCTGGAAGCATACACCATACCACCAATGACAAATCCATATTATATGATATTCTCCCAACCAATATCTCTATTACAGCAGCAAATGGTACTTCCAATACAGTTGAGTATGAAGGATCTATCTTTATACCCGGTATAGGGGAAATTAGTCAAGTGCTCTATACACCTACCTTTGGCCACAATATTTTGAGTACTTCAAAATTAGGTAAAATCGGTTTTAAAGTATCTCTTGATGATCAACACGGTTTTATAAAATCCAAACATGATAACAATATTATTGCCAATATTTCTGTCATTAATGGTTTACCCTTTCTTATTCCAGATTCCTTTACATCTTCCTCACCCACGACTCAACTACCTCAATCCTCATCGAGACCTGACCCTGACAATCATCCCGACCGTACCCCTGCCACCCACCACGAAGGTACCACACCTCACCATATCAATACACATGACACTTCCAACTCACATAATGACCAACACACCATACCACACCTCTCTCCAACTTCACCAACATCACAAAACCAACGAACCTCGAAAACAAAAATTCAAACTCATATAGGTGAACCTTTACATGATAATTGTGCCCATTTATTACACAGACGTTTAGCACATGCCAGTACTGTTGCTGTAGACAATACTCAAAATTTTTCCCAAGGCGTCTGCACTAAGGATTGCCCTATCCAACTTGACTGTGAGATTTGTAAAGCTGCAAAATCAAAGGCAGCCCCAATTCCCCACACCAGCACTAGACGATCAAAACACATATACGAATTGGTACACATTGACATTGTAGGCCCTTTTCCACTTTCTTTGGGCAAACGGAAATATTTTTTGAATTTAGTCGATGATTTCAGTCGTTTCGGACATATCTATACTCTTACTGAAAAATCTCAAGCCTTTCAAAAAATAAAAAATTTTTACACTCTCATACAAAACCAACACAACATCAAATTAAAGAAAATTCAAACAGATTGTGGAGCCGAATTCACATCTGTACAATTTCAAAACTGGATTGACTCCAAAGGCATTATACATTACAAAACATCTCCTTTTACCCCCCAGCAGAACGGGATTTGTGAAAGGAAAAATGGAATCTTACAGACCATGATGCGCAGCGTCATGTTAGATGCTGATGTACCCCCTAGCTATTGGGCAGAAGCCCTTGCATATGTCAATTACACTTTTAACCGCACATGGAATAAGGTTATTAACCAAACACCCTATTTTCTTGTATATGGCACTCAACCACACCTCACACATCTTCGCGTTTTTGGCTGCTTTGCATATGTCAATATCCCCAAACCACTCAGACGGAAGGGGAATGAGGTGTCCAAAAAATTACGTTTCGTAGGATATGCACCAGGTTCAAAAGCATATCGATTCATAAAAAACAACAACACAGTAATAATTTCCCGTTCAGCCACATTCATAGAAAACCACAACTGGACCAAAATACACTCAAATGACTCATACGTATTAACCCAAGAACCAAATACATCAGATACACCACAGAGAATTCAACATGTACAAACAACAACACCAAAAGTTACACCTCGAACAAACAACACAGATACACAACTACCAATCAGAAAATCCAAATGAATTACACAAGGCATCCCACCTAAAAGATTTGACGTGAACAATGTGACACAGACAAACCAAATACCCATCACTCCAAAAAATTTTAAACACATGCTCCAATTACCGGAATCAGAACAATTAAAATGGTGGGACGCTATGTCCAAAGAAATGGACTGTTTAATAAATTTAAAAGTATTCACAAAAACAACACCTCCACAACACAAACACCCAATTGGCACTCGATGGGTTTACAAAATTAAAACACTCCCTGACAACACATATCTATACAAAGCACGCCTCGTAGCCCAAGGTTTTGCCCAACGCTTTCCCGAAGATTATGATGAAACTTACTCCCCCACAGTAAAACCAGAAAGCGTAAAAACGGCACTGACTTCAGCCATTATCTCAAATCAAGAAGTCTATCAATTTGATGTCCAAACCGCATACCTCCATGCACCATTAGAGGAGGAAATTTATGTCAATGGGGCACCAGGGTTCCAAGTTGAGTTCGGCAAAACATGGAGGCTACACAAAGGGTTATACGGCTTAAAACAATCGGGCAAGCTCTGGTTTGACTGCCTTACCAAAACTTTAAAATCAATGGGATATAATCAAATTCGATCTGACCAGTGCGTAATGACAAAACCTTATGAAGGGGGAAAAGAAATTATTTTAATCTATGTTGATGATTTGATTTATATCGGGCCCAACGAACAATCCAGCAAACAATTTGCAAACAAATTAAGAGAACATGTTAATTTAAAGACCTTAGGTCATATAGACCAATATCTGGGTGTACAAATTTTTAAAACTGATAGAGGGTTTTGCTTCTCACAAAAGGATAAGATTGAAGACCTGCTACAAAGATGTGGCATGGAAAACTGCAACCCCACAGATACACCCATGCGCACTGACTATAATAAAATTGCTTATCTAGACGGTAACAAGCATCATGATAAAGCTCAATATCAATCCATCATAGGATCACTCCTTTATATCAGCAGATGGAGTAGACCCGATATATCATTAAGTACAAATCTCTTATCTAGACAAGTAGATGAGCCTAAAGAACAACATTGGGTTGCTATGAAAAGGTTACTCAGATATTTGCATAATACAAAAGATATGGTCTTATTATTAGAACCTGATGAAGGGGTAACCCCAAAACTTACCTGTTATTCAGATGCCGATTGGGCAGGGGATGAAAAATCAAGAAAAAGCACATCAGGCTTTATATACTTCCTAAATGGTTGCCCCATAGATTGGCGCGTTTGTCGCCAAAACTTCATTGCTAATTCCACGGCCGAAGCTGAATATGCCAGTGCTTCTGACGCTTGCACACTTCTCACATGGATATATGAATTAGTTTCAGACATTTGGACACAACCTTCACTACCTATCACTCTCCACGAGGACAATGAGTCCGTCATAGCCTCTTCGGTCAGGGATGATGTCAGCTTCAGATCTCGCCATATTGATATACGTTATAAAAATGTAAGAGACCTAGTTAAAAAGGGTTTTGTTGAATTTGTTTATTGCGATACCAAGGATCAAATTGCTGATTTCTTAACTAAACCTGTACCTTGTGAAACACATTGGAACCACTGCAAATCAGTTGGACTGTACTTATAATTTATTTTTCTTATACTTGTTTATTATTATCTTTGAGCACTGTTCCATCACACTTGGCAATAGAAGGGGTCTGTCAGATATTGCCTACGTATGATGCCCCAGGCACCAGAAGGGGTTAAGTCTTCTAAGTCTACAGACATCCCATGTGACTGTATAAACCAATGAACTCCCTTATTGGAATCATACCCACAAATCAATTGGATATCTTCCCTAATTTCTTCCCATCCATCTCAGCAAGACAGCAGTGAACTTCTCTCCCTCTCAACCTCTGAGCCATACAGTCAGGGTAATAAATGCAGCAGGACACCCTGTTCATTATTGTATATTTGTAAATAATAAAATAACTTTTAAACCTGAAACTGTATGGCCTAAATAACTTCCGCATAGACTGAATGAGCACGACCATCAGTATATATCTGACAATAGCTCTCTTCCACTTTTAATGCACGCTAAATTTTATTCTTGATACTTATAGTTCTCTGTTTAAAAGTGCTATTTGTCATCAATTGCTTTTTATTTATGTGAGAAATGGTTATACATGTTTTTATTAACGAGATTTGTTTTTAGCACTGTACCATACACAAGGCAGGTGTGTTTACTGGAAATTATTATTAAACTTCTATGGAGATTCTAAGTCATCTAGGTCATGGTTGTCCTAAAGGTGCTTTTTTCAAGAGGCAACTGGACTTCCTGGTTTTTCTTTGAAGACATTTCGCTTCTCCTCCAAGAAGCTTATTCAGAGCTGAAGACGCTTCTTGGATAAATCCCAAGACTCATGAATGTCTGTTGGAAATATTTGAAAGATTTTGGTGTTCTCTTGCAAAATTGTTCCATGAGATTTGTCTTTAGATTACTTATATTTTTTAAAAAAGGTAGTTCCAATATAAAATTATGTAATGACATTTAGCATCTGAAAAGATTGCAGATTCCTCCTCTTAATTAGTAATGCAGTGAAAGATGCTATCCTCTCTTCACTAGTGAAATTCAGTTGAATTTATTTCTCCATGTGGAGTTGAGAGACAGGTATCATCTTATCTTTCCCCTTAGATAGCAATCTGATAAAACTATAGTATAAAAGTTTAAAAGATGAAAACCATAAATACATTAAAATTAACAAGAAACAACTAAGATGGGGGGGGGGTATACAACAGACTGGAGGTGAGATCTATTTAATCCATTAACCATCTTCAGGGTGACACACTATTATGAACTAATGTCTACTATATAATTGCATACAATACTTACATATCTTGCTAACATTTATTTGTCATGCTGGCTGTGAGCTAACTATATCCATATCAAATGCCTTTTCATTTTTTAAGCATGGTCTCATTCTGATTTGAGCCATGTTATGAGGTTGGTCTGTAAATGCTACAGGAAAGCGTTGCAAGAAGCAAAACACACACACACATATATTTATACATTTAAGCATTTATACATTCCATCATTTCTCAAAGTTATTGAGGCTGGCATGTGTGGGATTCTCAGTCAAAACTTAGATTCAGAGATGGAACTCCTCCAAAGGCTTCTGTTCATTTCTGTGTCTGAACAGCTGCATACTAATTCTGCATATTTCCAATCCTGTGCTGCTTCTTGTCAGCAAGTATTATTAGCACCACTATTGTAATAAAAGACTTTTTAACCTTTATTTACTTTCTACAATTTTGTCTACATAAAAATAGGAATTGTCAATGAAATAGCATAGGGAGTAAGAAGTAGTAAGCAAAGAAAAATTGAAGACAGACATTTAAATAAATTTCATTTATGCCACATAACAATTAACTGTATGCCACTATGAGTCACTTGCTTGTGAGAGGGGTGGCATAAGTTATTAAATAAACAACTAAATAGCAATTAGCACACTATTATTATTTTACTGATTCCCAATATTGCTGTTTTATGGTGTTTTTAAATCTATTGTGTACCACTTTGAATTGCTTGTGTTTAGGCAGACTTATAAATCAAAATAAATAATTTCTCCATTTTTTTCTATCCTTACAAACCATTCTTGTTTTCCCCAATTTAATTCACTTTGTTTTTTAAATCTTTCAGGACCAAATCAACTCCATCAAATGACAATTTTCCCATTCTTCCTTTTCCTATGAACCCATTGTAATCAGGGCTTCCTATGGGTTCTCCGGGTTTAATAAATAAACAGCAACACCTTTTGATTTTTTTATTCCATATATTTTAAAAAAAATCAAAGTAGGCAAGCATTCAAATTTATCACATTCTTTAATAAGAGTTAATAAAGATTATTTACTGTCGGAGAAGGCAAAGTCATTGCTACTTTTCTTTTCTTATACCCTTTTAAGCAGCTTGAAATAAAATGGTATTAAAAGGCATTGCAGCTGAACATATGTTTCTGTAATCCTCAACATCAGAGCCTACATATTTGCAAGCTGTAATGTTTCCCTAACATATAGGTGCACGTTACTCTCTATTTATGTCCTATTTTCAGCCGTGAGCCAGTTAGGAGGAAAAGCCTTCAGCGTATAACTGATTAAGGTTTTGACGATTTCAGACAGCGCAAGTGAGGACTAATTAACTAATTAAGGTCAGTTTGGAGCTTGTTAACTTGTGGTTAGCAAGTATTAGGGAAACACTGCACAGCAGAGAAAAGCTGCTCAGGAATAGAGATCTTGTTAGATACACACACACACACACACACACACACACAAACCCTGGAAAATATTTGATTTTAAGGCTATGCCTGTCAGATGATGACAAAAAGGAAGACACCTCCCCCTCTTTTGCCAGACATTTGGTAACCCCACCCTGTCTGGTAAAATAAAAAATGAAGATGTATACATAAGAAAGAGAGGACAAATGGGCTTGGCTATAAGAGAAGCCAACTAACTACATGAGAAAACTCCAATATCAATCCCAGAATAAGGCAATGGACAAGAATTTCTGCATTGCTCCCGTAGAACGACATGAGTCAAACATTAAGACATATATTGCAGGGGTGGGTTTCAAAACCTGTTGCTACCGGTTCGCTCATAGGCACGGGTACACACACGCACACTTCTGTGCATGTGCAGAAGCATCCGGGAGGGTGGGCGAAGCTTTCTGCCACCGCTACTAGTTCGCCCGATCTGGGGCGAACGGGTAGCAACCCACCACTGATATATTGGTGCTAGATTATGAGATACTTTAAACCCACCCATCCTCACTACTCCCCCGTCAAGGCTGAAAAGCACTTCACTGCTGCTTTTCTGCAACTGTGAAAGAATGCTGACTTTGGTGTGTAGATCTGGAGGAGACAATGTGGTTTGCATGATCCTCACCTTTTTAGCAGTGGTGGGTTTCAATTTTTTTTCCTACCGGTTCTGTGGGCGTGGCTTGGTGGGTGTGGCATGGCATGGCATGGCTTGGTGAGCATGGCAGGGGAAGGATACTGTTAAATCTCCATTCCCTCCCCAATCCAGGGGAAGGATACTGCAAAATCCCCATTTCCTCCCAATCAGCTGGGACTTGGGAGGCAGAGAATAGATGGGGGTGGGGCCAGTCAGAATTTTTACTACCGGTTCTCCGAACTACTCAAATTTTCCGCTACCGGTTCCCCAGAACTGGTCCAAACCTGCTGAAACCCACCTCTGCTTTGTAGGTATACAGACATCACAATATCTGAATATGTTTTCTAAGGACTGGAATAGACTAGAATAAGCTGTGGCACCTTGATATAATCTAATATTAAACAGACTAGAATAGGCACAACACTATACAAAATAATAGAATTAATATTAAAAAACAACATTGCTATAACTCAATAAACAACAGGATCATGTCTATTAGATTTAGTGGATGATCCAATGAATATATATATACAGTATATAAGCCTATGTGCCAAGAACAGATGCAGTGGTAGAAGGAATAAATACAATGTGGGTGGCAAAGACTACATGTGTCAAATATATGGGTTAAACTTAAAAAATTAAAGAGTGAGTATGCTATTGCTAACAAGATTTGATCTAAAAGGAATGCATTCAAAATATAAGATCAATCTAAAGAATGGAATGATTAAAGTTAATTTATTAAAGAGCCTTGGATAGTACAGTGGTCTAAAGCCCTGTTATTAACATCAGCTGCCTGCAATTATTGCAGGTTCGAATCTCACCAAGGCTCAAGGTTGACTCAGCCTTCCATCCTTTCTAAGGTAGGTAAATTGAGGACCCAGTTTGTGGGGGCAATAAGCTGACTTTGTATAAAATATACAAAAGTATGAAGGCTATTGCTTAACGCATTGTAAGCCGCCCTGAGTCTCCGGAGAAGGGCGGCATATAAATCAAATTTTAAAAAAAAATTGAAAGAAAACCTGAAGAGTTCATGGCAATCAATGTGAAAACCAAAAGAAAAAAATAATATTCTCTAAACCAGAGGTGTCAAACTCGATTTCATTGAGGGCAGCATCAGAGTTGTGTTTGATCTCAGAGGGCTGGGGGGTACATGCCCAGGAGTGGGTGTGGCCATGGTGGGCATGGCCAACTTGACACCACTCATATTGGGGGCACCTGTGGTGGCCAAGTGCTAAGGCAGGGCTACTCTGAAACCCACCCTCACTCTCATTATAATCTTCCTTCCTTCCTTCCTCCTTCCTTCCTTTTCTTCTTTTTCCTTCCCTCTTCATTCTCCTTTCTTCTTCCTTTCCCTCTTTCCTTATTTTTCCTTCCTTGCTATCTTGCAATCCTTCTTTCTTTTTCTTTCCTCTTTCATTTTCTCTTTCCTCTCCTTTCTTACATGCTCAAATGCAAAAAGGGAAACATTTCTTCTTTTGTTTTGTTTTTAGTTTGTTTGTAAAGCCCTCTGCCAGCGAAAATGGAGCTTGGGGCCCCCCCAGCTCCATTTTCGCTGGCAGAGGGCTGCAGAAGGTCATCACAGCTGAAAACGGGGCATGGGGGGCCATGTGCAGCCCCCCCCGAGCTCCATTTTCACTGGCAGAGGCACTGTGGGCCGGTCCTTTGCTTTCTCCAGGCTAGCCAGATCTAAGCACCCCATGGACCCAATCCGGCCTGTGGGCCTTGAGTTTGACACCCCTGATCTAAACCTTTCAAAGAAGAAAAGGCAATGCAACTTGCTTTTGCCAAACTGTATACTTTGTAGAATTGTATTGCTAATAGTTTTATAAATCATGAGATCTATCGGAAAAATGCATTCTAATATTTAAGAATAATTATACACAGGCTGAAGAAAAAGATTTTTTTAATGAAGAGCTTATATCTTTAAAGTATCAAGGACTAAAACCCCACCCTGAACCATGTCCTCTGAATGACTTTGAGGCAATATCTTAATTTCAATCCAACCTATCTCTTAGGTTAGCTGTCAGGAAAAATAGAAAAGCAGAAATATATATAAAGGCAAGATAGAAATTGAATGAATGATTGATGGGGAAAAGGGAAGGAAGGAATTGCTTCATTAAAAATAAGTATAATTGTCCGAACTTCTGAAATGGCACGGAGGGAAGTACATGGTCAATGCTTCCCTCCTCATCTTCTGAACTGCAGGTCCTGCATCCACATCACAAATTCCACGCCGAACAAAAGGAAAAGAATATTATAAAAAAAAAATAATAATCCATAAAGCATGCATGTCTATTCACAGCTTAGCTCTGTTAAGAGAATGAATATGTGAGGGGTAGGCAATTGAGTTTATATTTTAGTACATGTTTTTACCCCCAAACACAAATGAGTCATTGTCCTGGTTAGATATTTTTGCACTATAATAAGAACTAGGCCAGCTATTTTTGACTACGCAGTTATAGCTTGTCTTTGAACATTGCAAGCTACTCTAGGGGCTTTTTGTTATTGCACTGAAGAAACAGAAGATACATCGAGCGTATAAAAGATAGAACTAAATAAGTAAAATAACCTGAACAGTAAAGAGAGTCTTTGCAGTTGGGCTATTTCAGGTACAAGTTTTGCAAATGTCACTTGAAATACAGGTAGTCCTCATTTGATGGCTGCCTTGTTTAGCAGCCACTCACAGTTAAACAGTGATGTTAACATATCTTTATGTGCAATCCTTGCATTTGTGACCTTTGCAAGGAAAGCTGAAGTAAGATCATAAGCACAGTTGCGATTTCACTTAATGATCACTTTGCTTAATGACCACGTTGTGGGTTCCAATTGTGGTCTATAAATAAGGATTACTTGTATTATGTCTGGGTTCATGCATCATATTCAATCACGGATTGAGCATGGTTTTTGAATTAAATCACAACAACCGAAGTCACATATAATTCGCCATAAACTACAGTTTATAAACTACGTACATTAGATAGTTTCATATAACCTACTAACTTAAAACCGAACAAGCAACAGTATATGTTAAGCCATGTCTCCACTTAACATTTCAACCATTCTGTTCCTGTGCTCATAGCTGACTTAATTCCAAAATGGCTACCCAAATCAACACTCCGGCAACAGTTTTTGAGATATTCAATCTGGTGCACTGCTGGATTTAAATAAAGGTCTAAGGGGAAAAAAACCTGGGAAAGAAAATATTTATTTATTATTTATTTGTCTGTCTGTCTGTCTGTCTGTCTGTCTGTCTATCTATCTATCTATCTATCTATTTATTTGTCAAGCATATATAAGATAATAGGTAAAAGTATAAACATAATTTTAAACATAATTTGAATACATGAAAAGAGTAAGAGTAAAAAGGAATATTAGGATAGGGACGATAGGCACGCTGGTGCACGCCCCTTACAATCCTCTTAGGAATGGGGTGAGGTCAACAGTAGACAGTTTAAGGTTAAGGTTTTGGGGGTTTGGGGAAGAAACCACAGTCAGATAGTGCATTCCAGGCACTGACCACTCTGTTACTGAAGTCATATTTTCTGCAATCAAGTTTGGAATGGTTTATCTTGTAAAATAAAAATAAAATAAAATAAAATAAAATAAAATAAAATAAAATAAAATAATAAAATAAAGCATTTCTACCAGGTTAAATCAGCAAACTTCCATTTAACTTAAATGTTATAACGGCTATGCTATTACAAAATTATTGGAAAAGGTAGCTCTAAACATGAAGAAAGGAGATTATGGAAGCATTGATTCCCTTGAAGAGGCCTTCCTTCCTCTATAAAGCAGTCAAGGAGTTGCTGGGGTTAGCCTGCAACACACTGAAGTATGCTATTTGAAATGTAAAGCAGACTTGAAATGACGTGATCTGGAAACAAGTACTTCAGAAATGGAGCAGAAAAATAAGGCCTGGGGTTATTTTGGCAGTTAATGGGGGGATTAATAGGGGGCAGTGACATCCATTTCTGTCCTCAAGAAACTGTTGCTGATCCATTCTGGCACTGGGGCAATAAGGCAGTGCTGATAAACTCCTAGTTGGATGTATAAACCCCAATATTCTTCTATTCTTAAAGGTTAAAACATTATTATTCCGCACATTTTATAGTAAAAATCCAGCAGGGTTGTGCCTTTCATAAGACTTCAGATGATCCTCAAAGAGACATTCTGCAAAGGTATTTTGTAGCTTCATGTATCCAGGAAAAATATTGTTTTTATAAGTTATTTTACTGTTTTGGAAAAAGACAAGCAGAAGGAGGATTGAATTGGATTGAAAAGACAAGCAGAAGGAGGAAAAAAATGAAGTAGAGAAAATACTGCTGCTGTGAGGTTGAGTTTTGGCAAGGAAAAATGTGTCCTAGCTCCCAAACAATCCTCCCTGTTCAAGAATGAGAAAACAAAATCATGCATAAGTTAAACATAGCATCTTCCTGTCAGCTTCTCTGAATGTTTTTAGATGTGAAACTAAGCTGATACCATACATAGGTTTGAAATTGTGAAATGGAAAATAAAATTTGCAGGTTTCTGCCTTTGGTGTTCCACCTTGTTTGCTGTGGGTAGGGAGAAAAGAGGAATATTTATTGATCAATTGTTTTAAAAAATGTCCTCAACCTGGCCATTTGATGTCAGTTCCACCATCTTTTTAATGATCCTCTCCTCCATTGAACCTTGAGTGTGTATTAATCCTGACAAAAATTTCTTCCGCAAATCCCTCCATGAGAAGAAAAAAAAATCCTTGCTAATAGTGCCACCCGCAGCATATATTTGCCTACTATAAACACAGCAGAAGCCTGTTTGAATGTGGGCGGCTTCTTCAGCAAACAGTAAGTAGATGGCATCCTGCACATTGGGTGAAAACTCAGAATGTAGAAACTTGAAGGGAAGGGATTAATGTGGAAATATACCTCTTTGGAAGAACATCAGAAGAGAAGAAATACAGGTTGTGGGTGCTCCAATACTGGAGGATTTTAAGAAGAGATTGGACAACTACTGTATTTTTCAGAGTATAAGACGCACCTTCCCCCCCCCCCGCCTAAAAGGGGGTGAAAATTTAGGTGTGTCTTATATACCGAATGTAGCCCCACCCACCCACTGGCCCCCACCCTTTGGCCTCTGCCACCCAGCAGTTACCTCCTTGCAGCAAGCAGCAAGAAGAAACAGCTCCTTTCAGCTTCAGCACAGCCTAATTAGCACAAGTTGATTGGCTCAGCCTCCTGACTCTCAGCTGTTTTGCTCTCAGCTGTTTTGCGTGGGCCCCTGCTGCTTGCTGCAAGGAGATACATTGTTGGAGCAGATTTTTTTTTTCCTTGTGCTAATCAAGCTATGCTGAAAACGAAACTGAAAGTAAAGCAGGCTGTTTGCTGTTTGCTGCAACGAGGCAAAATTGCTGGGAGGCAGAGACAGATTTCTTTTTCTTGTTTTCCTCACCAAAAAAGGTAGGTGTATCTTATAGTCTGGTACGTCTTATACTCTGAAAAATACGATATTTGTCTGAAATGCTATAGAATTTACTGCTTGAGCTGCGGGGTAGAAGACCTCTAAGATCCCTTCCAACTGTTATCTGACATGTCTCAGCTTGCAATGATTGTACTGAAGGAGTTTCAAGGGTGGAGAGATGGATTTTCTGAAATTGAGGAGAAACATGTATCTTGGCATAAAAATATTGGAATAATTGTCCTCTGATACAGCAACAACAACTTAATAGAGGCACACCTCATGGTAGTTCTGAGACAGAAAAAACATTTGAAAAATTCCCTCTGATTCCTGATTTTCCTTTCCAAAGTTAAGGCAAATAGAGCCAAAGATGGTGATGGCAACAACAACCATTTCACAGAACTTGAATCACAGCTAGTGTTGGGAAATTATCACCTTTTTGTAGGTTTGGTTCATCATATGTGTTTGATCTTTCTGAGAGAGGCAGATAGACTAGCACTTAATTGTGCTGGAAGCTCATTGCACTAGAAATTACCATATTTTTTGGACTATAAAACACTCCGGACTATAAAACGCACCTAACTTTTGGGGAGGAAAACAAGAAAAAATAATCTGCCTCTGCCTCCCAGCATCCATCCGGTATTCATCTGGCCCGTTTGCCATGGCTCATTCACTGGCGCCATCCTTTCGCAGCTGCCCGTTCGCTGCTGCCTGTTTGCCACCACCCATTCACTATGGCCCATTCTCTACCACTGCAGCCCGTTCTCCGCTACCATGGCACGTTCGCCACAGCGGCCTGTTCTAGAACAGCTGATCAGTGCCGCACCAATCCCCGTCCCCCAGCCACAATATTTGCTGTATAAGGTGCACCAACATTTCCACTCACTTTTTTTGGGGGGGGGGGGGAAGTGTGTCTTATACTCCGAAAAATACAGTAGTTTTATTCAGGAAAAGGCTATGAATAGTCCTAATATTTATGCCATTTGTAATTTCATTTGTACGTAATTTCTGGTTGTGCATATATGCATGTATACACTTGTATAATCTTTTGCAACTAATTGATGGTCATTTTGTGTTCAAGTGTGCTCCAATTGTTTCAGGAGTGCTTTCAAGGTGCTTCTTACTAATGAAATTACCTTTCCTTACTTTTGCCACAGTCATTCTATTTCTGTTTGCAGGCCTTTGCACTTTGTTACATTCTTCAGTTCTTTCTCTTCTCTTCTGCTGTCTGCAGGTACTGCCACATCCACTATCCAGACTTTTTTGTCTTTCCTATTAACAGGTGTTAAGTCTGAGCATTGTATGGCAGGTGTTATGTGGCAAATGCTTGTCTGTTTGAATCCTAAAGTCCCAGATCAAGACAGCTTCTTATTTTCTATTACTTTGTCTATTTTATGTTGTTGTTTATTTATTTATTTTATTTATTGGTTCGATTTATATGTCGCCCTTCTCCGGACACTCAGGGCGGCTTACAATGCGTTAAGCAATAGCCTTCATACTTTTCTATATTTATACAAAGTCAGCTTATTGCCCCCACAGTCCGGGTCCTCATTTTACCTACCTCGAAAGGATGGAAGGCTGAGTCAACCTTGATTGTTGTTGTTGTTGTTGTTTTGTTGTATTTCTTCTTCTTCTTCTTCTTCTTCTTCTTCTTCTTCTTCTTCTTCTT